>JAHZMY010000995.1:0-20283 GCA_027743915.1 Seira sanloemensis
ATTCTATGTAAGTGCAACTGCGCAAATATTTTTAGTTTTTAAGTTGTTTCTCATTTTTACTCTTCGAAATGCCAGAATGATGACTGGGAGTTTGTTCTTTGCATATTTCATAACGTTTGACATAGAGAAACCTGTACAGAAACTTTCCTTTTGGTATATCAGCAGATTTTACTGATTTTCCAATTTCATGAATGACAAAGTTTCCAAAAGTTGAAATGGCATAATCTAAATAAAATTTCCAATTTTGGGTCGGTTGCTCTTTCAGTCATTGTTGAAATTATGTATGTATTTCGAGCTGAATTAGTAATCCTACGGTTATTTTGCAAAGTTGAACTCATGAAATTATATTAAACGACTTGCAGCATCCACGTAGATGTCAATTACCTTCATATCTATTGCAAATTTAATAGTTCCCAATAACACATGTATTTTATTTGATCATGTCTGAATGATTTATTAGAAACTACAACAATAGTGAATGGGGAAAATTATGCCGAGTTTATTTATGCAATGTCTGAAACTCTGTTATAAAAAATGCTTCCACCAAACAACGGCCTTAAAAAAGTAGTATATATAATCTTCCCTCTCAAGAGTGAGACATGCTTTGAAAATGTTTTCTTCATATTTTCTGTGTGGACCACACAGACAGACAATATTCTGCATGCAGGAAGGCAATCCTGTCATTTCTCTCCCATTTAATACACTCTATGCACATCTTGATCCTCCCGTACCACTTTGATGCATCTCTCGGGAACGGAAAAGGTGGTAGAAACAGTGCTGCAAACTCTGAATAATGAAGAAAGACGTTGCAGACGCTGGCAATGGTATTGCTGATGATTACGATGATGATGACGTCGACTTGACTAGAGTTCAGTGACAGTCTCTCTCTCTTCTTCCCTTTTTTATTGTACAGTAAGCATTTTTGTGTTTAGCGAGAAGTCGATATAGTAAAACAAAGTGTGCTTCCCCAAAAACTATTTCGTATAGGGCTTGTGAAGAAGAAAAAACGTAGAAAACGACGAGGATCAAAAAGCTCTCAAATGATAATGCTTCGAAAAAGGAGTGTCCTTTTTTACGTAGGCTGAGCAAAGGTATGGGAAGCGACGTTTCTCTGAATTTAAAAAAGATTATGAACATGGTCATGATCTTTGAAAGATATAAGCAAGCCACATCACATCCTTTTCCTCCTTTTCAGATGCGCAATGTCATAAAATGTCCTTGAGTAGGTAGTAAGTATATAGTATGGTAGTAGTTGGAGAAGAATTTGTGAAACTTTTTTTTTGTAAAAACCATACCACACCTGTTTCGGGGAAATGTATTGAGGACTCTTTAGATATGTGACCAACATGCAGAAAAAATGAGAAAAATATTTATCAGCCTACAACATTTACAGCTACATCATTTTATTCGTGTGGTCACATTCTCTGACGGACTTGTTTCGACGTAGATTTTTTTTTTGTTTTCTGATAATTTTTCATCTTCCATAAAAGAGCAATATAAAAATTATTGTCATTGCTGATTCCTTTTTGTTCATCAATCGCTTTTTGAAAAAAAAACTTGAGGAGAGAGAGACAGAGAGAACAAGTGGGCTTTTATAATATGGATAAAAGTATTTTTGCGTAGTTGGAGGAACAAGTATGAAAACCAGGAGAGCACACACAGAAAGAGACAAAGAAAGAAGGAGGTGTATTATATTATATAGTGTAACAAGTTGAACAAGTCTATGCGTTTCCCTCAAAGATCTCTCAAACTCTGTTCAACTGCTTTTCATGAAAGATTTTTTTGTGAAAATAGGAGGAATAAAAAACTACGTGTTGTATGTGATGTGTACAACGATGCATAATAATGAAATCGATGATGATGACGATCCAAGAGAGAGAGAGAGAGATGAACATAATTCTTTTGCAATCCGTTCAAACTCAGGCGACGATGAGGATGGTGGTGGTGGTGGTATTACAGTGTGCAATCATGTTAATCTCTCTCGCTCTCTTCTTCCTATTTGTAAGTCAGAAGACTTTTGGCGTCCTACAAAATTCCATTTTCCAGACCGATGCCACGGGATGTGTGAAGGAAGAGAAATTAGATTTAATGCACAATTAAAAAGTTTATAAGGAAGACCATGTCGGTGTTCTGGTATCAAATATTTCCATGAAAAATAGTCTTCGCAAAGAGACTCTTGAGTGTATTTCCTGGGTGTACGACGGGTACACCACCGACATGCATTTTAATGCAGTCTGGAAGAAAGACTGGATATTTTTAGGGAGCATGGTGGTATTACAGTGTGCAATCATGTTAATCTCTCTCGCTCTCTTCTTCCTATTTGTAAGTCAGAAGACTTTTGGCGTCCTAAAAAATTCCTTTTTCCAGACCGATGCCACAGGATGTGTAAAGGAAGAGAAATTATATTTAATGCACAATTAAAAAGTTTATAAGGAAGACCATGTCGGTGTTTTGGTAGGTATAGCATAAAAACATTTCCATGAAAAACAATCTTCGCAAAGAGACTTTCAGAGTGTATTTCCTGGGTGTACGACGGGTACACCACCGACATGCATTTTAATGCAGTCTGGAAGAAAGACTGGATATTTTTAGGGAGCACTAGGTGCATCGAAATTGCTTCTTTTCAGAGTGGTTGAACGAACACAATTTAAGCGAATTCTTTTTTTTACCTTTTCTACCCTTGGCAGTGCATTGGGTATCTTCATCCGTGGCAATCAAATGCTACGATATTGCTTAATGCTCTCGGATATATGAATTACGTAGAGAAACTCATTCCATGCTCATAAGAACACTTACAGCGCCTTGAAGCGTGTATAAATTTTTTTGTACCACTGTGGAATGTGCAACTAAGCCAATGGGTGGTGGTTAAGGCACAACAACTCAAAAAAAATGATCAGGAGGAAGGCTGTGAGCTGTAGCGGAAAAGTATGATTCAGGCAATGGCATTTAAAGTGCATATGTTTGGAATTAAGTTTGGCCTAATGTGCAATGGGAAATTGAGAAAAAAAGTCTTGAATTGCTAGTTAATCTTTGGATTTGGACAGCTTTTATGCGATTTCGATTTGTCAGTACCTAAAGTCCTTTCTTTTAGCTTGCTCTTGCATATAATGCACTTTTATATATTCATTTATTAGAAGACATTTTGAAAAAACGACATGATGATTTGGAGGACAAGTCAAAAGGTTTTGAGTAAAATGAATATATAATATTTTTGAGACGAGCTCCTTGACTTGCCTCTTTAAACAACTCAAAAAAATGATCAGGAGGAAGGCTGTGAGCTGTAGCGGAAAAGTATGATTCAGGCAATGGCATTTAAAGTGCATATGTTTGGAATTAAGTTTGGCTTAATGTGTAATGGGAAATTGAGAAAAAAGTCTTGAATTGCTAGTTAATCTTTGGATTTGGACAGCTTTTATGCGATTTCGATTTGTCAGTACCTGCAGTCCTTTCTTTTAGCTTGCCCTTGCATATAATGCACATTTATATATTTATTTATTAGAAGACATTTTGAAAAAACGACATGATGATTTGGAGGACAAGTCAAAAGGTTTTGAGTAAAATGAATATATAATATTTTTGAGACGAGCTCCTTGACTTGCCTCTTTTAAGGAGGAAGATGGTTGCGGAAAAGAAAGGAATGTCTTGTGTTCGTCACGTAGTAGTTGATGCTTGAACCTCGTACTCTTCAAGATCTTATGACTCAGTATGGAGAATCATGAAGCAAGTTTATTACACTCAGCATAGTGCCGCAATTTTAACGTAGAAATCATATTTTCATGGCTATAGGGAAAAGTTCAAGTTTGCCCTCGCCTCACTCTCTATCCTGTAATTGAGGAGCCTGAACAAGTTTTTCCTCATATTTGTTTTACCCCTTTTACAGCTACCGCCTTTTTAGAAAAAATGCATGCGTCTTTTCCTCTTGGTGTAGGAATGATAATGATGCATCGTCATAACACGTGTATTTTTCCATCGGGTGCCGCTGGACAAGCAACAGCGTACATATTATATGGATACACCGACTGCGACTGCTCTCTCTGGACATTGCATGTGGATTGTGGTTCCCTCACTTTTGACTTTTTTCAAAAGAGTGGAGATGCACGCTGTATTCAAGATGATGAGACTGGTGGTGGTGGTGAGAATGGACGAGTACACGGATTTTTACGAAGGGAGTGAATGACATCAACATGGTGAAACGTGCGTGGGGCCCGGTCCATACCACATATTTTCAGACTGCCATTTTTGTCTAACGAGACTAGAAGAGATGACGCGAGTCTGAGGAAAAAAAACTGGAGGAAGTTGTGAAATAAATGCGGAGGAAATGCCTGTATGGCCCATATTTAACTGCCGTCAACTCCGGCTTTACCAATGATTTAACAGAGTGTTGTTGTACCTTCTGAGATCATTGTGAAAGCTGATTTTGTCGGTGTTAATACAACAATAATATGGGCCATAAACACGAGTGGACAAGGACTGGAATCTTGATCTGGCGGACATTATCCATAGGACAATCATCCTTTTCTGAAATAACGTTATCTACATGCATACTTTTACTTATCATAAATACTAAAAAATTCGTAATGATAATGGCTTAAAGTAAATTATGTATTCTATTTTCAGGGGCAATGAGTGAGTCACTAGTGAAATGATAAATTGTTTGGCATGCGGCTTGCTGAAACTATTCATTTCACTTATCGCAAAATGCTGAGCTTCGGCCGTTTTTTCTTGACACTCGCCTATTCATCGCCAATTATATTTTGCACTTTGGAGATTCGTGTGATGACCGTTATCTAATCGTTGGATGGCTTTCTGCATTAATACATGTATCATTCATGCAATATTCACATGTCTTGAGTGACATTACCGTTACATAAAAAAGACTTGATGTGCTTAGCTGAGCTGTCTTTCACTAAGCCAATTTTGTAAAAAAATACTTTAATTTTAGATTTCTATAAATCAGAAAAATTGACCAAATAAATAATATTTATATTGTAATCATTTAATACTCTGATCGATTTCCAATATTTTGCTGTCTGTCATAGATAAAGATATCATTAGCCAGTAAGAAAAAGAAAGCTGAGATTAATTTGGAGCCCATTGCGTAATTATAACTCATCCTTAAACAAAAAGTGTAACATGCTTCTCTTCTGGCATGACTTTAGTTGAACTGACGTCAGCAGCACATTACTATCACAATTTTTGTGGTTAACTTTGCTTTATTTTCTCTCTTCATTTTTGTACCGCTTTGATAAGACTATGTATATATGTATGTAGCATTTATTTATTACAACTCGACTTATGATGATTCATTAACCCATTCCAGCGAAATCATTGATTCCACATTTTGTGAAATATTAATTATGAGAATGGAATGAATGAAAGAAGGCTACATAATATCTTGGCATGCTTGATATCTTGGGTATGCTAAAGCATGTATGCTTTTGCTCGTCCAATGCATTCAACATCAATCCAATTACGCATTAGTCATATCCTTCCTTTCTTCTGGTTATCATTAATCATTAAATATGAATGGCCTGACACAATGAACCATTAAATACACTTAAGAATTTCCTCCTCACTCTACAATACGCAATATTTTCTTCTTCAGTCACACAAGTTTTTTCTCTTGACTTTTTAGAGGCAAAATGTGTTGACTTGAATGCTGTTTTCCGCACCCAGTTGGACTTTTGATAAGAGAGAATAATATATGTTACTGTGTACCTAACAAAACGCGCTTGAATTTAGTAAATGTACACACACATGTATGACATATACTTTTCTTTGCATTTACTTACTCCCCAAACCCATATGAATGAGCCGGTAAGTATAATTTAATAAATGTAGCATATCCTCAAAAAAAATATCCTCCTCCTTCAAAACCTGAATGAATGAGGATTGATTAATGCTCCACAATTCTTCATCATTCTGGAAATCAAGAATAAGGAGAGAATTGAAAGCCTGAAACAAGTCAATTAGAAGACTATCACTCAACAAATGTTTCCAGGATTTTGAAGAAAATAACGAGCCATTCTGTAACGAGCAAACCTCTGAGCAAAGAGGATTTCCACAAGATGAGGCTGAAGAATCGAGATAAGCTTGGTTTCCTGTGTGAGTCAAGCCAAACAAAAAAAAAGCTGATAATGCCTTTGAAAGAAATAAAGCGTGGCAAATAAAGAAGTTAATATGGACGAAGCAAAATATTACATTAGCGTCTACATATTTTTTTTCACGAAAGAAATGATTTCGTTTTATATACATTTATAATCTACGCTGCTGTTGCTGCTAGGGCATCAACTTAATTCCATACATTGGCCGACTCAACATCCATTCATTTGCTTCTTCATGTGTGAATGTACATGATATGTAATGATGATGATGATATGTAGTAATGGTGCTTAAAGTAAAGACAACCTCCCACACTCCTCTCTCTTAATATGTGAAATATTATATATTTATGCAGGCAAAGTATTCTTTCGCAGTATAACCGTACGGAAGGTTGCATGAGCTAAAAAGGTGGATAAAATTTCAGCACATCGACTTTTTTCAGGGAAGGTAATAAAAGTTGAGAAAATTGCATTCTCACTAAAATCGTAATATTGCATTGTGTTCAACTAGTTGGGCTTGTACATTATGCACAAATTATATATTTAATTCATACAAAATATCTACACCATTACTCTTTCGGGTTAAGGAATTTCGACTGGTACAAAAAACTGTTAGTCACCTTATTCATAGTGTTCACTGGAATCAGTCGATTCAAACTAAAAATACATTTTTATAAATATATATGTGCTTAGTTATTACTAACAGCATTAGTTAAACAATGGCAACTCGAGAGCAACCTCAAGCTTATACATTTTCCTCGTCGCCGGTCATTGATGAGTTCACCAAGAATTTCCGGCGTTTTCTTCTACCAGGCATGTAGTATAGTATAGTCTCTGCGTGTCTTCAAAACTTCATGGGTCCTACATAGTAAATATATATACACCTTTCTCTCTTGAAATGTAACTTTTGTATGCTCTCTTTATTTAAAAAAAATGCATTACGCTTAAAGCACGAATTGCAGGTATTTTCGTAAGTATGTGATTGTATCGTATATGTGTATGTATTTTTCTGTCTTCTTGAGTGAGTATTATTTGCTCACGATGAGGGTTCAGCCAAAAGAAGAAGAAGCGGATGCTATAAGTATGTACGTTATTTCTCAATGTTGGTCCAAAATGGTCGAATACTGTAACATTTACAGTGTGAAAAAAAGACTTTACCTGTTGCTTCTTTTGCTCGTTTCTACGAGTTGAATGAAGAATACAAGATTAAAAAGGTAGAGAGGATAGAAAGGACGAGAGATAAAAATGAGTGGGTGCTTTTTACATTTTTTTCAAAGCTTATCAAACATTTGCAACAACTGCCACCATCAAAAAGGCATGCACAGCATATTATTGTGTAGTGGGCCCGACGAGACTTCCTTAATAATGGATGATAAAATCTCGAAAAAATTTGGAAGAAGGAGGAGAGAACCAAATATGAAGACTTCATTACAATTCCATTAACGACTCAACTAGCTAATGAAACTGGCAGGCCTTTTTTTTCATTTTATCAATACTTGTAGAAAAATTGAAAGCTTCAGATTTTGGGCAGAAAGAGAAGCTACCGGTTTTCCGGTGGTCATGCTATTTTGCTCCTCCAAAAAATTATGCTCTTACTTATATTTCTAATAATGAAAGTTTATTCCGGAGACGTTGTCTAAAAATCATGTCTCAGTAGAGTAATAAAGAAATTCTGAATCATTGTATTTTTTTGATAAAGTTTCCATAAATTTTGTGAGGCATTCTCACATCTCCTCTCGCAGTATTGAAGCAATAAAATTTTTCCTTGCGGTTTCCTCAGACTCGGCTTGGTGCTGAAAACGTGTGAAATATGATTAGGCTGCTTGCTGGGTTTGACTCCCTCTGTCTTTTCAGAGTGCAAACACCTTTCGAAACAGTACATTAAAATATCAAAGTTACTTTCAAAAACTACATATATAAATAGTCACCAATAATTTTTTTGCATTGTTTGCAACACACCAAAAACTCCTCCATTCTCCTCATCCTATTACCTCTTTTTCTACAGAAAAGTAAAACAAAACCACAAAAACTCAGTGGTGTACTTTTACCCTCCGCCGTGTAGAATGGAGACCAGAAAGATCTGTTAAAATAGACAAAACTATAATACACACGTTCGGAAGCAGACGCAGAATACAGGAATAACTGAAAAGAGGCAGGTGAAATAAAAATGGAGATGTGCGGACTTTATATATATTATTTGTTTGAAGGAGACGATATCTGTATAGTGTCTGCAGTAAGTGGTTAAAAAATTGTTCATATTGATATTTTTATATGACTCTGTATGGGAATATTCTTTGCAAGGATCACACAAGTGTGGACACTCACACACATCACAATCAGCAAGAGAATGGTAAAAGATGGGAAAGGTGGAAATTGGTGATTACATATTTTTATTTGAAACTGCATTCGAGAGAGCCACCACCACTCTCCGTGTGCATATTGGTTTGGTGTAATACGGTTTTTGAACCCATTCAAATAATAATGATAATCGTGGTGTTGTGAGTTGTGAGAGCATGTCACTACTACTACTACAACCCACAGTTTTTTTTCAAGAGGGATATGGATAATGGATAATATACGAAAGATGCAACAAAAGCCTAAACACTTGTGGGGGAAATAATGCAGGAACTTGTGAAAAAATATATGAATAAATATTGCATTTAGTATGTGGTGTGAAAGAAAGCTGCATCAGTCTTAATTTCTTTTGCTTCATTTTCCATTTGTCAGCAATCGGAATAATATATTTTGTGAGAGCCTGTCTCTGTTCCATTATTCCAATATCGGGACCAGTCTACATGCAAGTAGAAAGAAGCGCATTTATTGTCGATTCTCTTCATATTTTTTTTCTCCATACGAAACTTTTACAAGAGTTGTACAAAGGAGTACCAAAAAAATTGTGAACCAACTGACGACGACGACGACGATCAGTGGAAATGGTCTGTGTATGTATATGAGAAGATATTTTAATTGTATGATGCCGAAAAAGAAGCGAGAATGTTTCAAATTTCTTTTGCTTCATTTTCCATTTGTCAGCAATCGGAATAATATATTTTGTGAGAGCCTGTCTCTGTTCCATTATTCCAATATCGGGACCAGTCTACATGTATGCAAGTAGAAAGAAGCGCATTTATTGTCGATTCTCTTCATATTTTTTTCTCCATACGAAACTTTTACAAGAGTTGTAAATACAAAGGAGTACAAAAAAAATTGTGAACCAACTGACGACGACGATCAGTGGAAATGGTCTGTGTATGTATATGAGAAGATATTTTAATTGTATGATGCCGAAAAAGAAGCGAGAATGTTTCAAAAAAAATTATTATACATCACCCTTCTTTTCTCTTTTTTCCCTTTTTGTTGACGAAGTCATTTGCACTTGTTGCTGGTTAAAGGAGGAGAGAAAAGAGAAGAATAATTTGTTTCATCATAGTACAAGATTGAGTGAAGGGGATGTAAAAGTGAGTAATGAAAGGATGATGATGAGGGAGGAAAAATATAATGTGGAAGAGACAGGGACAAAAAAAGAGGAATATAAAAAGCGTAATAGTTCCCTTTTCGACAAAAATATGCAACGTTAATATTAAATATTCACCGTGTTCTGCAAAAAAAACTCTAAATGCTTCATAGAATGTGCAATATCCATCTGTTTTTTTCTCTCTCTCACTTTTGTTAATCGGTCGTTAGGAAAAATGTCTACCGCCACCGCCGCCGCTGTTGCTGAAGAAAAATGACTGTAGTAATAACAATAATAATAATATTCTTGTTTCAAAATAATTTTTTTTCCCTTGCATTTTTATATGCATTCCGAGTCGGAACCACCGTCACCACCACCACCATACCACACAGAGCCCATACCTTTTTATATGCCATTATGGTCCCGTATGCATAAAAATATGTGAAATATTATAATTTTTTTGTTCTTTTGCTATGAATATATCGTCTTCTTCGTCACGTCGTGCATGCCACCGTCATGTCATTTATTTCATTCTTCTCCTTTTTCCATCAATCCATCCATCCCCCTTTTTTATATTTCTCTGTCTGTGTGAATGTAAATACGCCTGTCTGTCATGGTGGATATTTTTTTTACTCTGCATCTGTTCCTAAGTCTGGTGCAAGAGGAAATAATGCTTTCTGACTCTGCCATTTGAGAATTGGCAATGCGGTTATTGGCTTAAAGTATATATATATGAGTTTTGTGAAATGAATAAGAAAAAAATTGCCATTATTTCACTCTGTTTCGATTGAGCCCAGAGAGTTAACTATGTCGTTTGTTCACCTTTTCCCTTTACTTATGCAGCTCACCGCTTTAATTACTTTATAAAGAGCGGAATTTCTATTCTATGTGAGAATTCTTCTCCTTTTTCCATCAATCCATCCATCCCCCTTTTTTATATTTCTCTGTCTGTGTGAATGTAAATACGCCTGTCTGTCATGGTGGATATTTTTTTACTCTGCATCTGTTCCTAAGTCTGGTGTAAGAGGAAATAATGCTTTCTGACTCTGCCATTTGAGAATTGGCAATGCGGTTATTGGCTTAAAAAGTATGTATATATGAGTTTTGTGAAATGAATAAGAAAAAATTTGCCATTATTTCCCTCTGTTTCGATTGAGCCCAGAGAGTTAACTATGTCGTTTGTTCACCTTTTCCCTTTACTTATGCAGCTCACCGCTTTAATTACTTTATAAAGAGCGGAATTTCTATTCTATGTGGCAACTTGAGCAGTTGAAGCGGCATGAGTATGCCAGCTTAATTTATTTAAACGCTTTGCCACCATTAAAAAATCAGTTTTTAGTGATGACTCAATTGTGCTTATTTACCTTTGGAGACTATGGGGTGCACAAAGCGCGTTTTGTCTTTGCACGCTAATGTGCAAGTATTTGCACGGACTTTGCAAGATTTGAAATGCAGTTTAAAGGAAATGCGAGAATTAAATAACATTCGATCCCACGCTTGGGGACGTTTCCTAATAGTTCATTATAACTTTTGTCTGCATTTACCATGCCTTTGACATCCGATTGAACCTAAGTCATACATATATGCATGTGTGCGTATGTGCTTTATGGACTTTTCATTTTAATTGCGTCCACCAATTTTCAACGTAATATTCAATATTGCTTCAAATATCTGCTGTCACAGACCGACAGAGAACAGAGAATGAAGATGCGATATACATATGTACCAAGAAGAGATTTTTTACGTCTTTCATCTTTCTCTTGGTCCATTCTTGTGCAAACTGGCTACGTGTAGTGTTAGTAAGTTAATAACTTTGGTTTTTTGCTCACCTGCACTTCCTCGCCAAAAAGTCTATCTGTATCGTAAAAGTGCAGGTAATAAGGCGAAATTGAAGAAATATGGCTTTTCACAAGAAAAAAGAAAATGAGTTATTATATGGCACTTTTAGGAAACTGTTCTATTTGCCCTTACACCTTACGTGAAAATATGTGAGTTTTGTTCGTGCCACTTCTTAATAATTTTTTTTAGAAGCATGCGCAAGAGCTTTCATACAGGTAACTTGCACATCCATCAGAGAAATGATTTATAAGAATGTACTCGTCTGTGAGATATTCTATGAAGTTGAACTTGTACTAAGGGGAAAAAAAGCTAAATCAAAATATAAATTAACAAATTCTTACAAAAAAAAGTTTCATCATAATGTGCAAATATTGCTTCATGGTAAAAGTTGATGACAGGTCATGTGCTCGCTGATGAGGACAGGCATTGTTCTCTGGGACTGCGATCAATGAAAACGTTTATTAGGCTAATATACTTTTGATTCGAGTATAAAAAATGGAAAAATACCAAAGTGCACTCTTTCTCATTGTTATATAGATTGGAATATGGATATGCACACGCAAGCCAAATATTGAACTTTGAAAATTGGTGAAAAAGTGCCCCATTAAATATCCATCGAAATGAAGCCATTATTACAGCAACTGCAAATTTAATTGAAGCAGCATGAAATGCAGGGCTTGAGCAAATAATACCCAAAGAAAGTTAACGATATATTATTGGTATCATGTAGCATTTCTTTGCGATCTTATAGCATCTCGACCGAAAATTAATATTTCAAGGAAAAATTAAAAATAATTGCAGCTCGGAGGAAAGATAATATTAAAAAGAAAGCTATCGTTGTTTCGGTAAAGGTACAATAAACCACTGACGGACAAATTGATAACGCCATTGTTGAAATTCAAGTTTTCTTGAAAGAAGTGCAGCTTGCACTGCTGTCTTTTTTATTATCTGGATCACAAAACACATTTATTTTAGCCAGGGATAAAAAAAAGTATCAGCCAAGTTTTATATGATTCAACATCCATCCATATCCGGTGGTGATGCTATATGCATGGTATATGATGATGATGCTGATGATGATAGATGGACTCACTTGAGAATAACAGATTCAACATCCATCCATATCCGGTGGTGATGCTATATGCATGGTATATGATGATGATGATAGACGGACTCACTTGAGAATAACGACGGACTAAAGAACAAAATGATATCGTTATGTGTGTGCTTAATGCTTTATTGAAATGGAAGAAATTATATAAAATGGAAAAGTCGGTTTATGAGACTGCAGTAAGTGTGTATAGACTTATTCTCTCTTTTATTTTTTATCATTTCACAAATAGGAACGTCGGGGCTGGGTTTCCGTCTGAATTCATCAAGTTATCGTGTTTTTTTAGAATTTTACGCTGTATGTTCCGTGCAATAGTTGAAAAAACGAATGAGTACATATATATATAATATTATTATTATATTATATTTCTATCCCTCTCTCTAACTTTTGCATGCACACACACACACACCACCATCGAAAACTGACGAGGAGATGAAAGAATAGTGATTGTAGAAAAAGCATCATATCATAATATATTTTTCATCTCTTCAATAAACTGCACAAAAAATAAGGTTAAACTCCATTTCCGGTGATGTTTCTCGTGGCTAGTCAGAAGAACTGAGAAAAAATTCTATACTTCTTCGGAATAGTAAGGAGGAACGAATTGACGGACTGGTCGCGAAAAAATAGCTTTTTCTTGAAGAAGAAGAAGAAGAAGTAGCAGTTTTAGCTATTGCCTGCTGCTGCTGCTGGTAGTGGTGGTGGTGGTGGTTAAAGTTTTCAGATCTTTTCCTCCCTCAATTTCAAAGCTGAGAAGGAGATAGCACATAGCTTTCCACAGACACACGGTAGGATAGTCCGAAAAAGTTTTATTTCCAGATTATGATGATGATAAACTGCAAAGGTAAGAAAGACAAGACACGGCATGACATGACTATTTCCGTTTTCATGAAAAGAATATAAGTATTTACATACATATCCCCACTCGGACCGGACTTGTACCCTAATCATGAGCTCTCTTTTTTTCTCTAAAAAAATAATAATGATGGCGTATGCAAAAGTCTGTCAATGAGAAAAAGCATGCAAAACGCGAGAAAAGAAGCGAAACAAATTAAAAGTTTGCATTATTATTATGTGGTGCATATAATAATGCAGCTAAAAAATTGTATTATCACGAGACCCTGTTCTCTCTCGCGGTGAACCTAAACGGGTGTTTCCAGTAACAAATTTTCTTTCTCTCTCACACACAAAATTTCACGAACAAAACTGAACTCTCTTGAACTGCAACGAGAGTGCAACCCATTTTGAGAAAATTATTAAAAGTTTACTCATTTTTCCCCAGAACGGAGGAAAAAACTATAAAAGTTCACTTTGCCGTAATCTCTCTCTGATTCCTCAAACTTGTTTCGCTGTATGGCTGCATGTATGGCAATTAAATATCTTAAAACCATTAATCACGAACTTGTGAGTGACTAAAAATCATACAATGTTCAGAAGTACATACATATACATACACACGGATGCATGGGTATGTGGCAGGTGCATTTAATAGCTTTTCAAGAGAGAGAGAGAATCATAATGCAAAGCTCGAAATCCTACTTATTTTCACAAGTGTGAATTAAACTTTTTCCAGAGAAAAAAATTCTTTCTCGCGGTTTCAATGAGTGAAACCGACTCTGAAATTAAAAAAAAGTATTTGATGTAAAAAGATTCTCGGCATGATGTTGCCGGCTTAATAACCATACAGCATACAGATTTAACAGACAACAAATTCAGGTTTGCACTTTGTCTTCTTTCTACTTTTCACCTCGCTCGCGTCTATCTCGTTTCCGCAATAAAATTTTTGTTTTTTTGAGTAATCTCGCCCTCACTCCTATTTTTTCTCTAGAGATTGAGAACAACTTATTGGTTAGCAAACGGCAATTAGGTAATCTGCTGAAAATCGAAACGGACGTAAAAAGTTTTTGCTTGTTCCCGTCATCATCAACCATAACCAGTGTTTTCGAACGAAAACCTCTTTTTGACCAAAAAAAGTTATATTTTTAGAGGGGTAACCCTCTGCGGTGGAATTCCTCTTTTGATTCTTGTTAGATTACCTAATATCATCATGAGATCTTGATAAGTGATAAAAATGGCTAATGCAGATTTTAATTATCATTAGGAGAAAAAAAAACTGGACTGTCTAGCTTCTTTCCCTTTGCCATTTTCTGGGGTGGTTCCACATCACCTCCTTAACTATCCTCGTGTTATCTGCCGCACCGGCCTTTGAACCGAGAGTTTTACTACAACATCTAAAAACTGAAGACTATACGTCTTCAGAACCACAGAGCTTATATAACGTTTCCAGACAAGAAAAAATATAGTTGGGAAAAGGTGAATTTGTTCATAAGGTCATGATTCGCCATTACCTTACTGTTTCAATTAAAGACAGGATTTATGATTTGCTACCAATTTAAGACTAATTAGCCTAACTTACTAACAACCGGCCATTTAATATTGTGCTTTCATTGAGATCAATCCTCAAAATATTCTATATGAACCAAATTGGGCTCTTTCTGTTCTTTGAGTAACGAGAGATGGAAACGAAATTTGAAAATAATTAAATTGTATTCAAAAGCCAGCTCTCTTCCCCAAAATCAACCTGAAAAAGAAATGAAAACGGAATATTTTTTCGCAAATACTTTTGCCCCATACGCATATAAACTAATTTAAGTAATCCGTGCGTAATCGCCTCAGATCTCTCTTTCTCTGCCTTCCCTTCGTAATTTCGGTTTTTAATTCCTTTTCATTTTCTCAAATTTTAACGTGTTTTTTGCTCTCATCATTCATTCATCATTCGTAAAATTTTAAATGAGAGGTTTCAAGTTTCATTTGAGAAGGAAAAGAGAGATTATTTTTCTCGATACGAAGCGAAAAAGCAGTGTAGCTTGCAAAAAAAATCTCAGCACTCTTTTTTCTTCAAACAGAAGCCTATCTGAGAAAATGGGAAACAGATGAGTTTTTAAAAACTCTTTTTTTTCATCCAAGCCTATACTATATTTATGAATGAATGCAATTTCACAAATCTAAAACGATTACACACGTAAAGTAGTTAAAACTTTAAAGCTATTCTACATGTACATATGTGTGTATACCATAAAGCGAAATATCTACGGTGGATGGTAGTGTGGTGATGATGATGATTCTACATAATCACAATGTTTTCGCACTTGCATAAATTTTACTGAAAAAAATACGCTTCCCGTTTTTCAGTAAATATAAGTGCTGGGAAAAGTCATTCTTGCGAGTTCCCAATGAATCAAACAACTGTAAGAACAAACTTAACCTAACACAAAAGAATGCATGAGAGAGGAAGAAAAACAGACTCTCTTCGGATCTCTCTCTCTCTCAGAAGCTTCATTTTCATGTCGGTCGACGACGATGTGGATGCTTGCAATATCGCGATTATACATATTTTTTCCTTAAGGGTTTTTGATGTGTGTAGTCGTTTATTCTTTCTCTCTTTCGCTTTAATAAATAAACAGGAATAGGTTTTATACGCTTTTGTAATTTAACGATCTATATAAATATATTTGTGTGCTCTTTTCCCTCCTGAATTGTGAGCATACGGAAACATCCACTTTTTCAATTACAGTCATTCGTAATCGCAATATATTTGAAGCAAAATTTCATGAAGAAGCTACATATGTACATATATGTCCGTTCCGTTGTACCTAAAAAGATTGAACAAGAGGAGAAACAGGCAAGAGAGAGAGAAGGAAAAATATTACACGGAAACGATTTCCGTTCAAGATTACTTAACTAGCCTTCACAAAAAAATCTTTAGGGAACAATGCCTCTCCTATCTTGATCCTGCCGACATCGTGATAACGCCAATTGTCTGTGCTATTTTTTTCCCAGTAGCCCAAGACAAGATAAGCGAAGAAATGGAGAAGTTTGGAAGTTTGGACTTTGGAGTGACCAAGAAAAGGAAGCTGCTTCATATCCTTCTGTCCTGTCTCTCTGATTTCTAGCGACTTCCGGACGTCTAAAAAAACACATTCAATGTTGTAACAGCAGCAGCGGGAGAGCTCTGTATGTATGTATATCTACACGCTAAACGATTTATTATTCATTATTATTATTAATAGGCAAAAGTGCAGATTACACACACACACACACACACACACACATTTCAGATTTAATGGGAATATGGGAATCAGGTAGTTAGCAATTCTCCCAGGAGTCTGTTTATCAGTTTGTACCTTACCTATAGGTGAGACTGGGAAATTGTTGCAAGGGAAGAGCAAGAGAAAAAGATGAGCTTTCCACCGAAGAAGAAGAAAAAACCAGTCGCGCAATGTGTATTATTATTACACTGCTGCTGCTCATGCCCAGATCCCAGGTCCCAGGTGCTGCAAGTGGTGGTGGCGGTGGTGGTATTGTCCGCTGGTGCTGGTTTTGCTGTTACAGGTACATATAAAAGGTAGAGAGAGAGAAAAAAATATTCATTTGAATATAAAAAAGAAAGAGGAAAGACTGATTTAACTTACGGTATCACTTTTATGCACGTCACAACTAACACACAGGAACTGTATATTATTACTACAATCCGTAAAAGAAATCGACTTAATGATGATACCACGAGTTATTGTTGTGGAGTCCGATGTTACGTTTCCCTCCCACGGGAATTTTCCTACATATATTATGGAAAAAATTAAGGGGGAAGAACATGATAGTTGTAGTCGAAGAAGAAGAAAAAGGAAAAAAGTTTGTTTTCGCATTTATTATTACACATTGTGCAAGGAAAAATATGGAAGCGATGGCATTATTAAACAAAAGGATTTCTTTTTCTTGACACCGTGTCATGTTCAACGTTTATCAAATTAAATCATTCTCACGTCACATTCATGAGAGTTCAGAGGCAAAATCCTCAGGGAAATACCTGAGTTTGAGTAGAGTCAGTGGAAGGAGGAAAAAAAGTGCATTTTGTATGTACACGGAATTCGTACATTTCAATAGACAATTTTCATCAGACAGGTACAAAGATGTATAGGTACGCATGTATGATTTGCAACTTCTTGAAAAGGCTTTAGACTTTAGTTTGGTACTTTTTCAAAAGTCTAGAAAAATGCAGACAATTCAGCGCAGCGTTCATAAAGCTGTAAGGGAAAGGATGAAGGAATGCAGGGATCGAAAAAAATATGTGAGATGCGAAAAAAGTTGGTAGGTATAATTTTTTTTAGCTTGGCTGCAGCCTGCAGGCAAATCTTGCAGTTTCTCCATCTTGTGACGGGTTTATAAAGGTTTTTTGAGGTTCTTTTGCTGACTCCAAAAGCAGACAGGCTCAGAAATCCATTGCAAAAGTGAGTTCTTGATAATTGCACATGAGAATTTGCAAGCCTACGTCCTCTATGAAGACCATTCGCAATTAACATTAAATTTAATGTTCTTTGTTTAGTCCAGCTCTTCTTCTTAAAGCAGTTTTGAGAGAGCATTTTAGTCGAGTTTGATATAACTTTTGTATGTTGTATCTGTATATGTATTATGTATGTATGCAGTTCAAGTTCACGCCAACATAAGCAATGCTCATGCTTAATTGCAAAGGTCAGTGACTTTAGAATCTCGGAGAGGTCACATGAAGCAGCCACTTGAGCAAAATATGTGAATGGATGGATTGAATCTCTCCTCGCATATGAGAGATGAGACCTAATAATTGCCTTCCTCCTCGCCCAGGTCACAGGTCAAATGATAGTACTTATGGAATATTTTTTGCTCATTTATGAGACACCTCCGAATCACGGAGTGATGAAATGTAAGTAAAAGTAGGACGTTGCAATGTCACGGATGTTCGCTAATTTCAGCTTTCTAGACGCTAAAATTCTCTGCCTTATGATGACCTGACGACGGAAACTGAGAGCATTCCCATTTCATGAAAAGTCATGGATAAGAAAAATTCTTCGTCACTCATTCATTCATACCTGGAATTCTAATAGGTACGTGACATTTAATTACGCTTTCACTGTAATTTTTCTTCTGGGAAACTTTCTCAGTTCGGTTTGTACATGTAAGTGAGTACCACAGTCCTTTCATGGTGACGCCCGTTCTTACTGATATACGCCAGCTTACTGACAAAAGTAGTTTCAGAATTATTAAAGTTGAAGCATAAAGAAGTTGGTCGTGAGCAGACAGTCGATAATTCCGTGGTATTACGATGGCTGCTGAAAGGTTAACCGACAGTAAGGAAAGCGGCGCAGAAACAATAACTTTGAATTATTCAATTGAGGGGACTTCAGAATTTGCTGCTAGAATTCCACTGGTACCAAAGTCACGGTTGAGCCCAACAATTTCGCCAACATTTGAAAGATTTGGAGGAGGGGATATCTCCTGGAACTTTCTCCGCCAAGTTGATGGAAAAACTTAAGGTAATTTACGTAATATCAAATAATCCAAGAGCATATCGCTATGCCATGGTCAAGATTTTAAAGTCCATCTCAGCCTGTACAATTATGATTAAAATGAGAGGATTTTAAAGAAGCTTTATATTAATAGTCCAATTGTTTCATTAATGCAGAAATTCAAGGGGAACAGGTCGCATCTGCCTGCGAGTTTTGACATTGCCATCAATTCCAAGGACATCGAAATAGCCTGGGATGAAGCTGCGCGTTTAGGGAAGATCAAGTTTAACCAAAATTGTGCCGACGACTGGGTCTCAAAACACTACTATCTCATGAAATTAATTCTGACAGCAAAGCTCACTTGTCTCAGCTCTCCATGTCCGGAAATAAACAGAGATAATCCTGTCATTCTGGACTTCATACGCAGAGTTGAGAATGTGATTAAATGTCACCAAAACATGTGCGAAGCCATGATGCGCCAGACCCATTTATTTTCCATCCGCGCTAAACAATCCATGGGCTACGATCCTGCACTGATGACAATGTAAAAAAATGAATTTCAATTATAAGTATTTTAAGCCAAGTATTGTTTTCCCTTGAGTTAATGCTTCTAATAAGTAACTTTGTATGTACATGCAGATTTATACAATAAAACGATATGTAAGTATGCACCTGATCTTTCCATTTTTTATTAGATAAATGACTACTATTCGACTACTCCAAGGACCGTTATAACCGACCCTCCTTTGAATGTTTACCGTTATACGTCAATGCATTATAGTACGTATATGTAGCTCTATTAAGGGAACGCCTGCAAGCTTCCTTCAAATAATTCTAATCACACAATCAACAACTAAGCCATCTCTTTTAGTTGAGGATGTCCCTAACGACTTTTGGACCACTGGCCTAGTGTCCGTCCACTACTACTGCGCTGTAGTAACTCCTCTAACCACCTAATATATGAAGCAACGCGGTTCGCACGAACTTCTTGTCATATAAAAAAGTTGCTGCTAGAACTTTTGCCTTGGCCCGAAGAACGTAAACATAGTACTTAATATCTCTGCTGCTGATCTGCATAATACATCAAGATTTCTAGAGCTAGAGGGCTAGAGTTAGAGGAAAGGTGAGTGAACATGAACATTGCACACACACACACAAACAAAACAAACCAAAATATAAATAGGTAGATGTCTTCTTGTGTAGTAGTCATTATTATTGGGAAGTTGTCGTGTCCTCAAGTACAAGCACCTTTTTCACCATAAACGCCATGCCGTATAGATTATTGAGGTTTTGTGTTGCATTTGCGAGTTATTATTATATATAGAACCTTAGCTTAGATCAATTAATTGTGGTGAGTGGTGGTGATGGTGGATCATTTAATTGGTGATAAAAGTGATAGTAGTCAACTGGTAAGTAGAGGCAACTGAACGTGCCACAAATATTTAAGTGGGCAATATTTTT
>JAHZMY010000996.1:0-24715 GCA_027743915.1 Seira sanloemensis
CCAGTGTCTCCTTAAGCGACCTGCTATTGCCAGCTCTAATTGTCTACTTCATTTTGTACCGAAAGATGAAAAATCAGTACATTTTCCCGCCATGGCTGTACAGTAAGACCATTTGCAAATACTAATTTAATTTACCAGAACATGAAAAATGAAATGGCTGATTTTTATCCTTTTTCCTTTTTAAAGTAACACTCGCGCTTTCAGCACCCCCATTCATTCTGGTAGATTATGGCCATTTCCAATACAACTGCGTTTCTCTCGGTCTAACCGTTTGGGCCGTTGTATGTCTTTTCGCTGAGAACTTTTCTCTCGCCGCGATGGCGTTCACATTGGCCGTGAATCACAAGCAAATGTCACTTTATCATGCAGTGGCTTTCTTTTCCTTCATGACCGGAACGCTGGTAATGAAAAGGGTTGATCTCCTCACAACATTCCGCGTGGGAATGGTAATATTGTCAACTCTGGGTCTGTTGTGGCTCCCATTTGGCGACTATTGGATTTTCGTGCTCCAAAGAGTTTTCCCACTCAAACGTGGAGTGTTTGAGGATAAAGTTGGATCTTTCTGGTATGCCTTTGACCGGGTGCTCCCAATCAAGGGCCGGTACGAAGATGCAGACATGGCCCAACTGTGTGCCATTGTTACGCTCATCAGCATTCTGCCATCTGCAGGTCACCTCTTTGTCCGATCATCAAGCTCTGTAAGTTAATCATGGTGGACCAATTGCTAGATGACCTACTGAACCGAAAATGATAGTTTTGCTGAATTTTTTTTTCACAGAAAACCTTTCAAGACGACCTGTGCAAGACATTCCTCTTGAGCATGTTCAATACTTCGCTCAACTGCTTCTTGTTCTCATATCATGTTCACGAAAAGTCCATCATGCTCCCTGCCTTAGCAGCGATTCTTCTAATGCCCTGGTATCCCAAGGAAATGGTCTGGTTCATTACCATTTCGTCGTTATCACTGTACCCGCTGTTTCATCAAGAAGGATCTCAAATAGCTCTAATATGCGTCACTGCCTTCTTCATATTGGTGGCCCAACAAGGAAAAATCATTTCTGGAAAGGGATTGCGCTCACTCTTTGGGTATTTTTTTATTTAAGCTCATTCATTGCTCAATAAACGCAATTATGGTACTACAGATACATGTTATTTCATTCTTACGTTTTTCTACTTTTCAGGCTAATTTTCGTTCTGTCCATTGGTGGTTACTGTGCCCTCATTTTTGGGCTGCATTTCATCACCCCACCTGCAAACCTTCCCCATATTTTCCAAGCTGGAATTGCCCTGTATTCTTTCGTTCATTATGTACTTTTCAGTGCGTACTTTCATTTCATTCAGTGTAACGACGGCGAGAAATCTGTGCGAAAGAGTATAAAAAAGAAGCAGTAGCGGCTTTTAGTTTTCTATTATTATATTTTTATTTTTTGAGCTATTTTCAACTGTAATATGTATATATTTATGTAAGCCCAACAATGAATAAAATAATTGGAATTGTGTGGGAAAAGAAACTGGTACTTGCGGATGGCGTTGATTTAATCGGACGAATAAAGTATAACCATAATGCAGTACAGCATCATGAAGGTTTTTTCTATCCATTCTTTAAAATAGGCTAAATGGAATAGCAAACGTGATTGTTGCAATTAATGCCGCACGAAATTATAACAAATGACCTCATAATAAAACTCCATGTTGCTCTAAAATCCCAGCAACTTTGTCTGACTGATCTCGATTGGTTGAATACGCTGGCATGTCTTGACCTTGGATCCATATCAGTAAAATTACCATTCCATTCATATGCATACATCCCTAGACACAAATGATTCTCACCCTCATCATACGTCACAAAATACAGTGGTCTTGTTGTAATGTACTTGTGTCATTCATGTTTTAGACAGCAGACACTATAAAGATTTTTCAAAGTTCTAGTCGTCATTTTGACGTAAGAAATGTAAGGAAATCGGAATTTCCTCGAATTTCAGTTTTCCGAATTAATCCTTTCATTTTAGACTTGTAGCTGTTTTCAAAGCAGAGTGGTGAAAGACATTGACTGAACCACATATTAGACTAAAGTTTAAATTAAAAAGTATTTTAAAGTTTAAACTTTTTCTTTGAAAACTTTCAGATTAGCAAAATCATGGTTTTAGAAGTGGAAGCTCGGGCTCCTGGAAAGGCCATTTTGCATGGCGAGCACACAGTCGTCCACGGAACAAAAGCAATAGGCATAGCTGTCGGGTTGTATACAAAGGTTTCGGTCGAAAAATTGCCAGACTCAAAGGATGTTCATGTCACATTTAAAGAAGTCGGATTGAGCCATGTTCTACCGATCGAAGAACTTAGCAATCTAAGAGCCTCATTAGGAGACAACTTGAAGTAAGCATGAAGGGAAATGTACAAAGAGTTTTCCAAGCCCTCTACGTATTTATATTTAATATTAGTGAATAATGTTTCTGTTAGTTTCAAATTCGTGGACCAACCGGAAGGTGTGGTAATTGACCCAACGGTGTCAAAAATTCTGGATGAATACGTCACCTTAAAGAATGGGTTTGTTGGGAACCTTCGCAGTGCTTATGAAGCGACTTTCAAAGCATTCCTTTTCATTTACCTGGCTTCCTTTGATGAACTGGAGCCTATAAAATGCGTCGTAGACACGGAGCTCCCAGTTGGAGCGGGTCTTGGCAGCTCTGCGTCATTCGCCACAGCTTTAGCCGGGGCCTTACTGGCTGCAGGAGGGAAGACGGAACATGATTCTATTGATCGTGATATGGTTAAGCTAATATAAAAGTTTTCTGTAATTGTTGTTATTCACCGATCCATAATCATGAATTGGTTTTGATTTGTTTAGGTTAATAGGTGGGCTTTCGTTAGTGAAAAGTTTGTTCACGGCAATCCAAGCGGGATCGATAACACCGTTACTACGCTTGGCGGGGCCGTTGTCTATCAGAAAAATCAGCCTTTGGTACCCTTAAAATGTTCCGATATTCGAGTTTTATTGGTTAGCACAGAAACTCCGAGATCAACCAAGGAACTGGTTTCGAGAGTATGTGATTTTTCTGAAATGACTTGTACACATTTTACACCATGTATACTTACTTAATGCATGTATTTTATTGTATTTTTATAGTGATTGTATTTTGATCTAACAGGTCGCGGCTTTAAAGGAAAGTAAACCAGAGTTGTTTCAGCAGTACATGGAAGAAGCAAGTAGTTTAGTTGAAAAGGCTGTTAGCGAAATGGAATCGAGTGGACAGATAAACCCGGCTTACATCGAACAGAATCAGATTCTTCTACAAAATCTTAACGTCTCCGTTGTTGTACCTCCAAATTGTGTAGACGCTGATGTAGAAAAATTGAAAGACGATTTAAAAAGCCAATGTTCAGAATTTAAGTTTTGGTCAGTACCTATAGGAGTTTCAGGAGTATCTATTTCTCTACTTTAATGTAATCACGAGAGAAAATAACATTTAAAACCGAGCCCACTGTCTAAAACCGGCTTAGGTTTAAAATAAAATAATTTTGGATTGTTTGTTTTTCTTTGTTTGGATTTCTAAGCTTGTTATAAAATTCATTTATTGTAACCTTTATAAGGAATTTTAAAGTTTGAATATAATAAAAAGAGCATACACACTTAATCAGACTTTGTTAAAATACTTACAACAATTCGCGAACAAAGTATACTAATTATGTTCGATTCACCCCAGCATTACTTTCCTGGGTTTGCACATGCTTTACAAGCAAGGGCGTAATAATTAGGACACAAATTAGAAATAAATTGACTGGGTGTTATAGCTATTGTTAATTTCGGCATTAAGCTCACAAGTCGCAAAGTCGTAGTCGATGAAAGCCAAAGGACTAATTAGAAGGCCTTTTTGATGAAACCGTAGCCTAGCTCTTCGAATTCCACTGCTTAACCACATCCTTCTTACTTTTCTTTTTTGGATGGGGGACTTTTCTTGAATCCATTAAATTGTCCTGAATCATTTCCTGTAATGTGCAATTTTTAAATATTAAAATGGATTCAATATATGTATGGTCCATGTCTTTTAGAGATTTGAATGCTTATTACCGCGACTATTCCAGTCAGCAATACAGTAATGAAGACGATTGAGAATGCCCAGAGATTCATTTTGCCACAAAAAATCAATAATAGAAAAACGAATAAATTTTTACTACAAAATGCGACAGTGATTTCACGAATCCTAGTTTATCTACCTACATAAACAGCCATTGTACTATGCTTTAATATGGCTATGATGCAGAGTTCATTTATTGCACTTGATGCCATAATTTTTATCACGGTTACAAATGATGAATGTAAAAGTAAGCTCTATTTAAGTATTTTAATTCATGTTGTAAAAATGTTTAGTTGGCATTTTTCGATAAACATGAGACAAAAATCCTTGTAAGAATTGTTTGAACGTCTCCTGTATCAGATATGTTTTACCTTTAGCGTCCCAATTAGCGTCCCGTTTTTACTGAGTTGTAACTACTTTTGTACTTTAAAATGAGATAAATTACTTCAGAATGCAATACAATAACTTCATATACATACCTAACTATATATACATATATAGTGCAATAACTTATATATACATACCTTGTTCAGAATGTTATGTTATTACTTATTACATTATTCATAAATTACATCAATTAAAGGATAAGATGTTACTAAAAAGTAAAGCGAAATTACAAAGCTCTTTTTAAAAAGCGATATTTCTGTAGAGAAATGCTTTAGGATGCATTTTGCATATAATTTCGCATAGGTATATAAATTTATGGAGTTCAAAGAATTTACTTTTGTGTATTTGTGCTCCGCTATTGAAGAAAACGTTTACTCATGCTCATTTTTAAGCTTTTGGTTTATACAAAAATATACTTGAATAAAATTTCCATGCCTCAGGACATTCAATTAATGCACTTCAATTTCAATCCGAGTACAAATTGTTACGCATTTTCGCCATATAATCTTACAATATAAATATACAATCTGCTGAAAAGCATAAATCATTTTGATTCTGCACATGTGGCAAGAGATCTACTGCATTTTCAGTTGCTCTTCCATGTACGTGTCTTCATTCACAAAATAGTTTCCTGTTCTCTGGTAGCTAAACTAGTCATTCATAAAGCAAATTGAATTATTCCATTACGCTAAATGGATTAAGAAAACAGCAATAAAAAGGTAGCAATGGTATGAATTTTTATGACTTGTTCACCTGTCTGGAAAAACTGGAGTTAAACAAATATCATTTTCAACTCTCCACTTTTATATCATGTTGGTGAATAAATGTAAAAGCGTGGTGAATGCAAAATTAATGATAAACTATTAACAATTTTCTGCAACGCATAATATGAAACGTCATATTAATTTATGAATAATGGAGAAAAATGGAATAAAGAGTTATGAGTAAATTGATTTAGGTACTCTGGCATTTTTCTGCGTTTCATTCAGTTAGCTGTAGTACACTAATCATAAACGTTTCCTTCTAAAACTAGATCAACTCTTGAGAGCAAATTGTTTGGTCAATATTAACATATATTTTGTGATAAACGCTACACAGATATTGAATATTCTGCCATACCTCCAGGAATTCCCACGGTCAAGTCCAAGATAGAAATCAGCTCAGGGTTGCCTCGTCATCTCTTTTTAAAAAATCGTGACATGTGATTAGGACATTTATAATTAGCATAATAAAATCACGTTATTCATAAAAGCTTATGAATATGGAAAATTCAACTTTAGCATTCATATTACTTTTCATATATTGTATCATATCATGTAAGATGCGCCATGGACCATGTGTGGTAATACATTTAATGAGTAGCTCAAACGGTCTGGCTAATACTAGCCTGGCGCACCATTCCATTGTACTATAAACCGCATTGGATTCTATCAATCAAAATTATTTATGAAGGAAAACAGTATAACAAGGCCATTCCATTAAATAGCATTATTTACATCCAGAAACAATAAATCCCACGATCCATCCCTACCTACAGCATCGCCAGCTCGATATGTTTCTTAACAAGCTCTTCAGATAACCCGAAAGTACAAAATGAAATACCCTTTCTCAAATTTAATTAATCACTCGTTTTTTCTGTCTCAAGTCGATCTTAAAAATGCATTATGAATATAAAGCATTGTTTATCTTGACAAGCTCATTTGCTTCATGAGTGTAAAATCATGCAGGTAAGGGAATTTTTGCTGTAAGACATTTTCATATCGGTTGAAAGGATGATAAGCGATACATACACAACGCGCTATGAATCACGAATGATTCAACGAGCAAAAAGAAACCATCGTACTGGAACGGTACAGAATCGTCCATAAAACTTTTGCAGGATTTTGACTATTGAGAACTGAAAGCATAATTACGGGGTAAAAGGATAATTTTCATAAAAAATTATACAAAACTAATCCAGCTCCTGGAATCACACAAGTATGTACATACAAGTTAATTTACAAATCCTTCATTAGTTTTTTCCATGCGGTAATTACAGAGTTTTAACAATTGAGTACTATATAAATACGTCAAAAGTACATGAACACAAAAGTGAGTATTCACGGTCCTGATAAGCCCCGTCATGTCCCTGCGGTATTTCACCGATACACATTATTTTACATTTTTAATTGGAACTTAATTTGAAAAGCTCGTATATTTAAATGAAGCTCCAGGAACTTGAGATATCTCGTGTCAGTATAACGACCGCCCCTAATGTCGGCTTCCAGCTACTTTATGGGAGCGTAATTATGATAAGGAGTGAGTTATCTCCCATTTTTTCTTCCCCTTCCAATTTTCTTTAAGGAGGGGAGAAATAATTGCACGCTGGAGTGGTGGAGGTAGTGTACACGGAATGTTGCGATATGAATTATTAACCAACTTGTTTAATACCTGCGTAAACAGTAAACATTGAAGGCATAAATTGCAATTGTTATGGCTTTTGCGAATGTGTTTGTGGTACGGCATTGTTTTGAGGAAGTACACGCTGCCCATCAAAAGATTACTAAATATTGCGTGTGAATTTGTTACTTTGGTCTAACCGAACTCACGAATTCACAACTTGCTACTGAATAACATTATATGAATGAAGAAGATATATAATAAAACTGTCTTGAGTTCTTTAGGGCATCAGTTTATGCTGGATTAATATGATTACATATCTTACTCATGAGATGAATCACGCTTAAAACTGAAATTGTTTAGTTTTTCTCCATTTTAGTTTGTTCAGGCCATGAAATGAGTTATACTATAGTACACAGTGATGGGTGCATGGTCAGTTTCGTTGATTTGCAAAATTTCTTTACACACTAAAATGTAGGTTCAAAGTTGGCTGAGCTGACCGGAAATTAGAGTGTAATTGGTTCCTTCTGAGAGTCAAAGTCATAATAATGTGGCACAATGTGTCGTGAAAAAGTTCTATTTTAACAAAAGGATTTGATTAAGGAGAATAATGAAGCTTATGTAATTTGTCCAGAGGACTCTGTATTTAATAGAGGTGTGTGGAGTCTGAAGATTATACACGTTGTGATCGTCATCTTTTATTACACATGTGGAAAATGCCTCCATTGTTCACCTCAATGAGTTTAGTATCAGAGTCTTATTCCATTTACTCGGAGGAAATTAACTTTTGGAAAAGGTGAAGAAGAAAAGAGTGAGATTGAAAATGAACTTCTTCAGCTTTTCAAAACCCAGGGGTAATATACTATTGCGCAAGCTGTGGTTGTGCTAACATGAAGATTCTCTTCGAGTTGCAAAGAAGCACAAACAACTCCAGCTTTTCCTTTCCAATAAGGAATCAATAGGGCAATACAAAGTTTTTTGAAAAATGTATAAAATACTATTGACGCTATTTGTTCTACTATTTGACGCATGTTTGATTGAGTGTCAGAAAGATGGGCCACCCGGGAGACCCACTTGGCAGTTTAGTGCACAGCATTGGAAACTGCTAGAGCTTAGGAATCTTGCAGTTCAGGGTCAGTGTGTGATCTATGTATTTGAAGAAATCTATAAGTGTTTTGGGATTTCAATTTTCTAATATATTTTTAATAAATAGGCGGCCATAAAAATGCGGATAGTGTGACAAGTTATGATCCGGAGATCTGTTACACTGATGAATGTCTGGATGCGGGTAAGTACTGAAACAATTTTAAATATCCCAAAGTGCAGTATACTTTCACAACATGGGTGAAACATTCTTCCTTATAGCAAGAGAATATTTGACATCAACCAATTTTTCTGCGAATCCCTGTGAGCCTTCAAAATGGCTGAATTTTGTGTGCAACCGACGAACCCAATATCCTATTTTGGATCGACTAAACCAGTTTCAAGATCTGATGCTCCTGTCAGAACGAAATACCATTGCCATCATGAGATCTCCCAATTTAACGGAGCCGGCGCTACAGAAGGCCCAAGACTATTATCGTCAATGCGTAACTTGGTATAGCAAAAACGATCCGAGTAAAATTGATGACATTGTAAAGCATTTGGGAATGCACGGAACATGGCCTTTACTCACCGGAACGGACAGTCCGGGTCCTGGCTTTGACTGGAAACGGTTGTACTCCAACTTGCACAAAGTGCTGAAAAAGGATGTGAAGCCATATATTTTTGACATTTCGTCAGTGGGATACAATAGAACTCATGTTCCAACAGTATGCTAACCATTCAGAGCAATATAGGACATTTAAAAAAAGATTCAACACACTTGATTGCATATGTTTTGGCCTTAGATATTTGACGGGCAAAAGGGCTTTGGAATGATGAAGGACGAAATCATAGAGATCGTTCGGATTCTGAGTAAAGGCTCGAGGCAGCTTAGCATTACAGATAGCCAGCTTTTGGAAATGGAGGACTTTTTTGGAAACTTGAATAGGGCACAGTTTGATCGTTCCAGGTCGAAAGCCCTTCCTTTACAACGAATCCAAGACTTTTACAACTCACAAACTGGAATACCAAAGGTTTCTCAAGTTCCTTTATCATAGACATTTCTAAACTTTGATATTTATTGACTCGTCTCTTTGATCTTTTGAGTTGCATGGACATATGTAATTGTTTCAAAATTCTAGTTTGACTTTACAACATTCTTCGAAAAAGTGTACAATGGGACGGGAGTCTCCGTCACTCCAACCATGGTCTTTGGGACGGATCTGAACGGCATCCAGCGTTACGTAAAGGTCATCGAAGAAGCGAGTTCACGAGTCCTTGCGAACGTCCTCTTCCTTCAGTTGGCCGTTGCTCTGCTAGGCCAAACTACAGATTTAACAAACGACCCTTTCACATTTCCAAGCCTAACTCCGTACCAAGTTCAAAGAAAATAGTGAGTCCAGGTGTAACATGACTGCTTGCTGCGTGTAATTATGGGAAAATGTAATAATGACTTAAATGATCCATTCCGCAGCGATCCTGAAGCAGCGTGTGCGGCGGAAGTGGAGAACAAATTTGACTACGCGCTGTCTCACGAGTACACTCGCCGCTTTTATGAAGAGGAAAATACCAAGCTGGTACTAACGAGATAAAAGGATTATAATACACAGTTTGCGTCGTAGAAATTGTGTTCACATAGTCATAATCACCGTTATCTATTTTCTTACGAAAATCCAGGTGAAGAAACTATTTGAAGACCTTCGGAAGGGATATATTTGGCTGATAAGACAAACCGGCTGGGTAGCTCCACACACAAAAAACTTTCTTATTGACAAAGCCAACAACATCCAGCCATTCATTGCGTACGACCAGTGGGTAAAGGATAGTGGAAGGATTAATAACTACTATAATGATGTAAGTTTAAGTGGAGCGTTATCTTTTTAATAGCTTTTTATTTTCTGCGGAATGATGAAAATTTTGAGAATGCAAAATAATTACTCTGAAATATGTACATATATGTGTGTGCAAAACACACATATAAAACTATTGCATCTTTTAATTTTAAATGCTCATGTTTTCTGGTAAGTTGCAATTTTTAACATAATTTTACCTTTTTTTCATGGCTCATCATGCGTTTCACCATTTTTTTTAGCTGAAAGCTTCTCCAGACCGGAATGACTTTATAAATAGTTACGCGACTGCGTCACTATACACACGCTCGAAAGAAATGGGGCTGCTGCTGAAAGGCAATCCAAATGTGTAAGTTGGTGATTGATAAGGATCTTGAAAATGAACTGTTTGTCTCATTTTTTCACACGCATTATTCAAGGCTTGCAATTTTTACAACTTTATGACTTACATTATTGTATGGACAAGAGAGAGAGAGGGGGAACGGAAGTATTTTATAATGTGTACATGCATGTTGATGCATGATAAGAATAATTAGATAAAATGCACTGGCTTACGCATTTTTGAATTGTTCTTTCTTCAGATTTAGCTATCCAGGTGGGGCTGCATATGCTGGCTCAATTTACCCCGTGTACTCTCCTCAGTTTAATCAGATTAGTAAGATTGCATTAAATAGTGACACGAAAAAGTTTAACTCATTTGCATAACTTTGCTGATGAAACATGTTTTGCTGTAGAAATTCCAGCTGGAGCTATTCAAAAGCCAGTGTTTTCCCATAAAAACCCAGGGTGAGATTAATGAGTTGTGCATTTTGTATAATTATTGAAATTTATGCGTTTTGTATCCGTGAACGTGACCAGTTATCAGTGTGAACTTGCCTTGATCTAGATACATGAACTATGCGGCGCTTGGCTCAGCAATTGCGCATGAATTAGGCCATCAATTTGACACTGTCGGTAAGCTCAACTATCAATTAACGTTTTTTGCGTGCAAAATTATTCTCCATCTTGCAAGAAATGGGCGTCATAAGCTGTTTATGGTTTGAAGGTGTGCACACGAGTAAGGAAGGCAGGAAAGGAGATTACTGGGACTGGCTCAGTTATGAATTGTACAACAAGTGGAAGCAGATTCTCATTGAGGATTACAATGACGCTGGGTTTAAAGTAGAAGAACCTAGGGGAAATTATGCAACAACTTGTGAAGACCATTCAAAGACAATTGATGAAGACATTGCGGATCTTACTGGGTTGTATATTTCCTATCTCGGCTATCATCAGTATTTGCGAGACTTGAAAAACTCGTGGAAGCAGGAGCCAAAGCTCCCTGGCTTGAAAGATTTTTCTCCGGATCAACTTTTCTGGATCAAATATGGAAATGTAAGATTTTAAAAAATGTCATTGTAAAAAGCACAGTGAGCAATTTGCGATCAATGACTGATTTGGAAATGTGTTGGAAATACTTTTCACAGTCTTGGTGTGAGCACGTGCAAACACTTTTGGTCGATCCGAGGATAACGACAAAGACTCATAGTCCAGGGAACACGCGGGCGTCCCTCCCCATCAAGCGGTTTAAATACTGGGCAAGAGCCTTCAACTGCCCCAACCCAAACATTCAGGACTTTTACTAACATGAATATTAAATTAAAGATTGCATTTATTTCCAGTCCTATTGTATGTAGACGAAACTCTTGATTGGTAAAATCAATTTATTACCTACCATTATGTTAATATTTAACAACTATGCTTATTAAAATAACACAGTATTTAACTAATCTATTTGATTGGCCAAAATATCAATTCTCTCCTGTATCGACTCCAAATCCATCCTCAGCTTAACGTACCTGATCATAAAGATGAGAAAGTACGTTGTCTGAATCAATTCAAAAGTGAATGGATAGGGGTAGGTAGACACTTCCTCCTTTCCCTTCTCGCCAAGAATTTGAGAAAAGTAATCGACAGATCCGATGATGATTCCCGGTGCATGCAGGGCTTGGATCTGAGAACCGGGCACGAGCTGGAAGTATGTAGCACGCAAAAGGATTAGTATGCCGTGGAGAGAACCGCCTATCCCAATCTGGGTGAGAGTAACTTGCTCCATATACATGTAGCCTGGTAGACCCATCGGTCTCCGTAAAGGTATTTCGGGATACATCATGACCCCCGCGAGGATGATCGCTATCCACGAAAATGCTAGAATCATGAGAGGAATCCACAGGTACCAAAACGACTGAAACGCCATTGGAATTATGGCTGCAACACAATTGAGCACGAAAAATGTGCTGACAATGTATCCCACAGGGTAAAGATACGCGTAAATTTCATACAGCTTTTGGGAAAGTTGGAAATTGGAATGGACTTTGATTTAATTGGTACATGAGGTAATAAAATTATTTAAAATGTGAGATATCTTTACCAAAACTTCCTGCATTGCCGTATTACGTCGAGCCATGCGAAAGAATGTACAGGTCAAGTCTAGACAAAAGAGGATGGAAAAGCTCACCACCAAAAAGTGCAAATTGACATGGAACCAAATTGGAAGATTATGCAAGTAGTCGGATAGATTCATCTTTCGCAAATCTTCAACTTGGTGCGAGAACTCTTCGGGGTCGTGAGTTTTGAGATATAAAACGCCCAGTCCGAATCCTATGGGGTTCATGATCGTATCCAGCACTACGCAAATCATGGAAGCAACCAGTAACTGTGCCTGAACAGATAAAGTTCTACAGTTAATTATACCAGTAATTAAAGGCATATGAAAATAAGTACGTATAAAAAATGGTCATACAATTCTAATCTCGAAAGCGTGAAACAGGCCAGGAACTCGTATGTCAGCTCTTTTGCATACATCGATTACTGCTTTCCCTCCCAAAAAGCACACAACACCGAAGCCAAACCACCACCCAATGTCGGTGGTCGAGTCAAACTTCTTCCAGGGGAGGCCAATGGGTGGACAATATATAAAATACCATGCAATTAGCACTAAATTAATTGAAGATTTGGCCACTGGGACAACTAAATAGTCCACGACATCTTTGACAATTCGCATTTCTCGCTCATTGAACTGTTCGTCGAGTTGCTGCACCTGATGCACCTGTGGTATCTGTGCGGCTAGGATTGGGGCTGGGTGTGGGACGACAATCTCTTCAACTTGCGGGGCAATATTTCCATTTTGTTGGACTTCCTGTCCCTGCTCATTCTGCTGCTGTGGAACGCCCTGTCCCGCGTGGTTTTGGGTCTCACGATTCCTCCTTCGAAAATGAGGTCGTCTTCTGCCCCTCATTGGGGCATTATTAAAATTTGGTGGTGGTGGCTGCACATTAATGGTGGTATTGGTAGGGGGATGATCTTCGTTGTCTTCGTTGGGTTCGTGTACAGCTTCGGTGTCAGATTCTTCCACGGTAGTCGTCGTTGAAACTTCATTGTTATCAGATTCGGAACCTTGACTGGGCGTCCGTGGAGGGGGTGGATTTTGGGATGATTCTGCTTGACGCGTTACTAATCCACTACCGACACGAGCGATATGTGCTGTTGGACGCACTGAACTGGTCCCATGAGAAGATCCAACCCGCAGAGCTGCTGGCGGGTGATGTGAAGGCCCGGGTATGTTACCACTTCCAATGCTAGTAATATCTGGCGCACTCATAATTTCTACGATTTCTACAAAGGCAACTTTAGATTCTTTGGAAATATCGAATTTTCAAAAGAAAACCGTTTAATTTGCTCATAACCATCTGCATTATATGTATCATGTAGCCCATGGTAAAAAATTCTTTGCGTTGGAATGAATATTACGTGTGATGGGCAAAATTTAAAAGTTTTTTGCTTTTAGTTAATGCGTTTTAATTAAAATTTTGAGTTTTTTTTACATAATACATGTACAGATATCATAAAAGCTTTTTAGTAGTTTCCGCTAAGAATGTTGAAGTTCTTGTTGAGTCCCTTGTAATCCTCAGTTCCTGGGAGTGGGATTTCGTATTTCACGTTCTCGAGGTCCTCGGGAAGATCATCAGAGTAGTCTGGGTAGACTGGGCATGGACGAGGACGGGGGAGAACTGGGTATAAGCATGGGCATTCGGCGTCAATGACGACCTCCTTTCCAAGCCAGGATGTGCGGCTCATATGATCCTCCAAATCGTAGATTGTGAGAGGGTGGATGAGAACGGACAGGTTACCGTGATTTTGGGTGTGCCTATTTCAATTACAAAGAGTTAAATTAGTAAGCGTATAAATACCAAATTGTATTATTAAAATCTTGGTTTGCCCAAATGAATTCTTACCACGAGTGGGCAGCGGCATAAGCGGTCTTGTTGCAACACATCTCCCATTGTGAAACTGGATGTGGGCCGTCCCAGCCAATCATGATCTGGTTCAATGAGCACTCGCCAAGAAGACCATCGTTAATCATGCGCCTGGAAGCTTTCCTGAAAATTACAAATTGCAACATTAATAATTTTTAAAATAATGTCAATATTTTTGTACGTCATTACAACTGTGTTACATAAATATTTACCTGAAGGCAATCGCCTCAGCAGTTTTTGAGGGATTTACTTCAAAAAAGTAAGTGTGGAAATGCCACGCTGCAACTTCCTCTTCATAATAGGACTGGGCAGCGGCAGCGGCTACGACGCCCAAGAAGACAGCAACCAAAATGGCTTTCTGCATTTTGAAGATTTATTTTTAGGAAGGAAGGATGTTGATTAATGTTTGGATCGGTGGTTGAGTGTATCATTTCAGTGGCACGCGCCTGCTATTTATATGAAAACCGATCCGTCGCTAATTCTTTGTTCCTCAAGTGGAAGTCCGAATTATCCAATTCCCATATCATGTTAATTGACTAGTCATGCCAATCATTCTAAAATGACAAGACCTGCAATCAATTTTTTGACATGAAGTTCAAGTGCATGCATGTTCCACCAGCAAGCTGGACGGGATAAACCTTTGTTCGACTCCAAGCAGCTTAAAGCTTGGGTAAATTGCGGGTAATGACGCATATAACGATAAAATGCGTGATCTGCAAAACAATCATGCGATGATTAAAAGTCAATCGAATTGATAAAATGCATTTAATACGACGGTCATTGGCATAAGTACCCCTACTCGCTAGAACGGATCTAAAATATCCGTACCCAGTTTTACGTTTTGGTGAGCAATACGTTTTGCGTATTTCATGAATCCACAAAATTAGCATGACTGTTAAGTATTCATCCAATTTGTCAAGATTACAGAAGAATGGATCACTTGAGAACCTCCACAAAATGTGGTGCAAAGAGCAAAAAGCCCATGATATTACACTTGTACTACCGCTGGAAGTCGGAAAAACTGATTGTGCAACAGCACTTGCTTCCGAAGTGGTGATGAAATTGCGAGGAAGAAGTAAGTGGATAATCAATGCGCCTCCTCATTTTCATCGCTTTTATATTAAAACTCCACTTTACATCACCACTTGATTAATGCTATTAAAGTATACAAATTAATTATGGGACTACTGACGACACTGTCGAAAATAATTACATGAAAAGCTTCTATGCAGTGAAATCGATTTTGAGATCAAGAGCAGCGAAAGTTGCATCACCAAACTTGTGCTTGTGCAAGGCAAAGAAATTCTAATTATAAGGAAAAATGTAAGGTATGTGTGCAAAGTGCAAATTCCACTATTTATTTCGATTAAGAAATTGAGACAACGACTGAACACATTCGAATGTTTCATATCACTCAACTAAAATGCAGTCTTTCTTGAGCTTCACTCTGCAGGCATTGTTATTGCCCCATAGATTCTCACTCTCTTTGCAATGAGACTGACGATGGAAATGTACTGGGCTTCCTTCCTCGAAAGTGACTTGTATGTAAGAGGGAGGGCAGTGATAGACTTTGCCATTTAAAAAAACAAAGGCCGGAAATCTTATATCACTCCAGAAGTTGCCGTCGCCCTGATATTTTCACATTTAGCATATGAGCAACATTTACTTACAAATTGTTATAATAAAACTTTTAGTCATTTCAGTTTACCGGGATTGGATTCGGAAACGCGTTTCGAAATTCATGTGGACTTGCAATGATAACTGTATTCAATGACTTGATTGCGAGGGGTTTCTTCCCGTGACTTTTTAGCTTCCTGTCTCGAACTATGCGCCACTGCATCCAATCCCGTTGAGTCCGCGATCCATAATCGATTCCGTCTTTATGAAAAAAGGCACCAATACATGAAATCTACAAGTATTTATAAATTATCGTTCCGTTTCCAAGTCTTACCAACATTGGGGTCGTAAACGTGTGATATGAAAAATGGTGACCGGGTTAGTCTATTCTCGACTTCGGTTGCGTTCTTCTTCCATCCCAGAAAGTATTGTGTGAAGGATAAAAGGGCACATACCACGAGGATGGCACATGCAACCTTCAAAATATTTCCAAGTAAACTTGGCTCGTCCCTCCCGGAAGTCCCCCGTCCGTTTTTAATCGGTGGCATTCTTTTTAATTTTCCGCTTTGTAATGTTGGTAATGAAAGAGGAGGTTTGACTAAAGTTTCATTACGGCTCGAATAATAATTATTGTTTCCTTCTGACAATGATTTATCATCCTCATGATTTCTTTGAAAATTGGTCAAATTCTTTCGATATTAAATTAGAAGCTTTATTTCCGGTATGCTTCAACAGATACGTAGCCTTAGAGTTAAATTGTTGGTAGCGGATTTGGTACAAAGGATTCTTTATTTGAACATTTAGCTTTAACAGCATAAGTTAACAATTAACATATTCACAGGAAGGATATTAGGATTAGGACATACAATTAAATATTTAGGCACTCTTTTAACGGTTCAGATTCCACCATTATTTCACCAGTAAAAACATCCAATCTAAAACTTATAAATTAAACTTAATTCACTAAAGGTAAACGCGTACGTCAAACAAGGTTCTGAGAGTCAAAATTGGAGATTCATAGCTTGAACAAAATTCTTAACATACAATATAGGAAGAAAAAAACTCATATCCTTAAAAATGAAGAAATTAAAAAGCCCGTTATAAATCACCTACATTGTCCGTTTAAGCAGTTTTTATTTGGTTTGAGATGCAAAAGCTTATCTATTTACTTTAAGAGATAAATTACTTGATTATAAAAAACATGCTCTTCTCGGTACACCATAAGCTTATTAGATTCTACATGTAATGCTGCGCTTCAGATCCCGGATTGGACATTCCACCCACCGTGCTTCCAGGGCCAGTAGGGTGCATTTGAAGTGCGAGATGACCTTCTCCTTCAATCTTCCTCTCCTTTGCCTCCTTGCTTTCCACGTAGAGAGCTATAGCCGCAAGTCCATGAACAAATAACGTTCCAACGGCAAACGCATATGACCAGGACAGGTAATTGTAATTTGGATACTGGAGCCAATCCCGACGATCAAAGTTGGCTCCAAATATGATCACACTGATGAGGGTCATAAACGCTGAATTTTAAAAATAAAGTTGTATAAAAAATTAGACAAATGTCTTGAAAAGAGACGTTTGGGTGGATTTGCTGCATAAATATAAAGCTCACCGGCAGTTGCATTGCCCAGACAGCTCATCAAGGTCAGAATCCACTCGTTTTGCAAAACAATACTCAAAGGCCATCGCACAACCAACGCTGCCAGCAACACTTGTGTGCCCAACGACGCCATGAAGGCAAGAGTAAAAAATGTTTGTACCGCCAACAACCAGCCTAAAATAAGAAAGACTTCAAAATTATTTACAATCAAATGAAAGTTATGACTTTAAAAAGATGTTTGCATGTTTGAGGATTGTAGCATGCCTGGAAGAAGCCACTCCCGAATGATATGAAACTCCATACTGTAGACGTAATGGCACCCTGTGAAAAGCTTATCAAACTGATAGTTTGGATGCCTGTAGTCGTCAAAACAGTACTCCCACAGCCCCATATTATTGAAAGAAGTCTCCGTCCTTGTATCTTCAAATGAGGCGAGCCAGTACGGACTTCCAAACGCGATCAGGAGAATGATGCCACCGATAAAGGTGAGCAGGCCCCCGTACACCAAGGCACCTGAAATTGCAGAATGAGGTGTGCCATAACATTAACTGATTAACAAAATTATACACAGAAAGTTTTTAATGTCAGTACTTACTGGACGGTTTTGGAATTTGTATTTCATATTTTTCACTTCTGACGTGATGGCTATGATACGATGACATTTTGTAAACAAGAATAAATCAAGCTTCAGATCTTTTATAGATAGACTTTTGTCACATTTAAAAATCAATTCAAAACAATTAAACGTATTTTGAAAGCATTTTCTCCTAAAAAGCTCAGGTGTAACCCCCTCCTTGTAAACAATGTAGGTATGTTGTATTCAAAATCCACCTGTATTTTCCAATGCTTCTTTGCCCGTTTCACAACAATGAGCGAGGTCTGCATTTCCCCTAGCCTTAGCCGTCCTCGCTCCAATGTCCAAAGCAATAGAAGTCAACAAAAACCGTCATTTCTTTTGGGGTGCACAACATTGGACTTACATATCGTTTTACAGCAGAATATCGGAATATAAGCAGTCCCATTACATGATTGCAATAGCACAATATACCCTTTATGTATTTCCCTTTTTGAAACAGGTAAGTTCTCAAAGCTCACACCTGTACCTCATCGCATAGTGGAAGACTGGACGTACACACATTAACTTGTTCGGCAAGCAAGAATTGACGAACACATACAAAGTTAGTTGGGGTACCACAGAGCCAGTATGTAAACAGGCATTCAGTCTATCTATGTATACCTGAAGCTTGTTAGTTGTTAGCTTGAGTCATCATGATTTCTCGATCGCTTCAGCTAGAATAATTCAATATCCCAGTCACTGTCTTCCTTCACCGTTCTAGAGAAGAACCCTTTTCTATCTAAACTTTTTATGGCATTCGACAGGTGTCTGCACCATTACCTCCATGGCCCAAGCAAATGTCGAGTTGTATTATTCGCGTCGATGGTCAATGATATTTTTAAAATGGTGTTTAAAACGCGTATCAAATAAATGCAGCATAATTTTGATGCGTAGGTCAACCTCCTTGATGACGCCGGGCATGGGAAAGTGGGAAACATCATTTGACCACGCAATTTAGAAATTTAGTTATTACAAGATTGCCAACCTCCTTATGACAATTTATTTTGCATATTGATTGCACGCAATAATAATGCTTGTCCAAATCCAAATCATCAAAACCTGGCGCAGATTTGATGGAGGTCTTTCAAAGATTGGTTTAAGTAATTCATAAGTAAATTTGTAGTCCCACACGTGAAAACGCATGTTAAAATTACATTAACATAAATTGTTCATATTCTGGATGTCTTAAAATTGCTGCTACATATTTATTCACGGAAATTGCTGTTGCTCAATCATTCAATGTAATGGATTCTATCATTTCTCTCAATATTTTCCTTTGTGAAAGGTGAAGCAAAAAGGAGACGAGTTGAAATATTCATAAAAAGGCCGTAAGCCATTTTAAATGAAGTTTCCTTCAGCCTTCCATTTCCTATGAAAATATTCTGGTTTTTTGTATCAAATATTTTTTCACGTTAGCAAATGCATGTACACAACTGGAGGCAGCCCCTTTCATTTAATGGGACCAACTTATTGAATGGATTTTGGTTTGATCTGAATCTCAGGTGGAAACAATCCAGTGTAATAACCGTAATGATATGATTGTGAATTGATAATGACCAACAAGGCCTTTATTATAATCTTGTATTTCCTTGCAAAAGTTGAACAGCTAGAGGCATACAAGTGTGTATGCAGCAAAGTGCAACGAGCGAGAAGGCGCAGAGACGAGATAATGACGAACATGTTTGATTTGCTCTGAAACATTTCATCTGAAACATTTTTCTTGTAATTTTGCTCCATGCCTCTGGATAGAATGAATACAATACATAGATTCAAGCCGTGCAAAAAAGTGACATTTTTTGAATCATGGGGGCATTCTCATTGAAAGGCTAGAAATAATTGGTCTCACGTCGATTTTTTCTTCAGCTCAGCCCACTTTTAACGATTCTGTTAAGCAAATAAGCAATGTAAAAGTAGTGTGTAACTTTTTCTCTCATTTTCTTGTCAAAAACAATTCTCCAAAATGCCACTTGCACTCTCCAGGCTCATCATCGGAGGAAAAAATTTTTTTTGACTATTTTGCATTCTCTAATGATGGCCTTTATGCCTTTTGGGAGTTGAACTTCACACAGTTGGTAAATGTGCTGGAGGAATGGCATCATACATTATCTTTTAATCACTTCAGGGTTATTAGGAGAAACAAGAGCGAGCTAGAAAAAATCTGTCTTTTTCGACAGTCAGTGAAATTACGAATGTAAATTAGGTGTGCTATGTAAACACTCAGGAGAATGGGACTGCATCTTTCGTTTTGCCATCGCCTAAGAAAATGTTTGCTCAAGAAAGGTGTCAAGTTGCATTAGAGTATACGGAAGTCACTCACTCATCAAGCTGGACTTGGAAATGGATTGAGGCTTTTCAAAAGTGACTTGACTTTAGGGCTAAAAGCTCTGCAGTCAGTGGCGATGAGTTTTGGTATTGGGTGTTCGTTTGAGCCTTTTCGTTCAAGGCCACAGTCAAGTCCAAGTCGTTGTATCAATCCAGAGATCAGGATCATGATGATCCACTAGACCACGATTTTCTTCCTCGTTTAGATTTATGTCCAGTTGGCAGACGTGCTTATGCATTATTACACGCAGGTAAACTGTAAACTTGCTTTTGTCAGCATTCCATACGTGGTAGGTGGTAAATGGGTAAAATGGTTATGAAATTGCGAGTGACATTAACTGAAAACCATTTGAGGAAAGCGAGACTCACAAAGGGGAAAGCTGCGACCTACGTGACATTTTTGTCTTATGACGGGATTAACTCTGTTTAATTATGATATTATGTTTATTATGATTATTATGTTTAATAATATGATTATGGCTTTGTTTTTCTGAAAGAATCTTTAATGGTGACATCTGCCAAAATATGAGGGGAAATATGCCACTACGGCTATAACCATTAGCTCAAGTTTTTAATGGCATGTGCTGGCGTCGCGCTACAGTGTAAGCTGAACATAAATTATAAGTAGTAACTGGATGATGAAGAGGCTTCTTTGATTTCACATTTTCAGGCAGAAATGCTTTATTGCTGGTTGGAGGAAGAAAGAGAATTTCCAGTGCGCAAAAGTTTTTAACCATTATAACAATATTTTTTTATTAATCTTCACGAGAATTCCAAAGATAGCAACATCATCATCTAATATAATATATCACAACATGGTAAAAGTTTATATAATATAATCTTATATAAGCAGTTTCAGCAGAGCTTTCGCATAATTATTAGCGTATCAGTATGTAACTTGAAACTAATACAATTTGCGAAGATTATCATTTATCATTATTGCAACTTTAAACTCTCTTCTTTCGTTGATGGACATGCAAGCTTGCTAAAACTCTATATTATTGCTTAAGATTATCATAAAATGTTATATAATCTTATATAAGAGCACTATTTTGGCACGAAGCATTGCCGAGGCAGTACAAACGTCTTATGAAATAATTGCATTATTAAAAAAAGACTGTAAATATTAACCTTTATCCTTCTCCATCATCATCAAAATGATTCGAACGCATTTCTCCACGACTTTCGCTGTTTTAGCTAATCCGTACGTAAAGTGGTAATAACCTTTTATATATATTTGATAGTCTTATCTTAAACTTTTCTTACGTCTAATATAGCACGATATTTTGCGGACTTAGATTTATTCGATGAGACTTGTCGCGAAGATGAGATATTTTTTTTGTAAAAGATAGAATTAAACTCTTTCTGGTAATCATATTCATTGCCCTTGCTTTCCACCGAGCCTTCAGCTTCTCACGACGACAAGACATTGATATCAGTACTCATTCTCCGAGGATTTGAAACAAAACGTTTTTAAGCTAAATCGGTGCATTTCAGTCTGGTAAAAGTTACTTGCGTATGCATGTAAATACAATTTTGAAGAATAGAAGAAACCAATAAGTATGGTCTCCCCAAATAAAATCGACTGCGTAAATACTTGACATGACAAATTCAAAAGTACAAAAGTGTAAGCAAAGAACACGACACAAATGTAATTGTTTGAAAAGCAGTAGATTTACTTCTTATTACTTTTTGGGCAAAATGAAAAGTTGGGGAAAAGTAGGCAGTGCAGAGAGAGAAATCGCGTTGNAAAGTTGGGGAAAAGTAGGCAGTGCAGAGAGAGAAATCGCGTTGGATCCTTTTCCTCGGAGAATCCATCAATTTCCAGCGTATTCAATGAGTTATCCCAGTAACGCACGTAGCTGAATGTAATCTGAAATTGACAAATAATTCCATCATTAAAGTTTACATAGGTACATATGTATATTCTGGGAACCACTATTTTTTTAACTCCTACTATCGCATTATGTTACGCTCTCAAACTCACCTCTGGATAGGGATTCTTCATGTCCAGAAATCTCATCGTCTCGTAGTGGGAATGAAATTGTGGAATGACTGTAAGGTTACGCCCCAAATAGGTGCCCTGTAATCAAATTCAAGATTAAAGTTTTTTTTATAAATGATTATCCAAAAAAACTGGTGAAAATCGTGCTGAAAGCTCGGACTCCACTACAAGTCCATAATTCACGGCACAAAGCTAAGCATACGCAGACACAATGGAATGCTGGGGATTTAGGATCGTCAACAAGAATGGAAACATGTATGCTAATAGGAAGGCATGTTCTTTACCCTTTGAAATACTTGTTCTTCTGGAGACTTTTCTTATCAACTAGTATAATCCTCATCGTTGGATTTAGAAGAAAGCACAATCGTATACACAAGCATCCGTAATCCACAGTCTACGTAAGTACAACGCAGGTTGCCATTTACAACCGATTAAAAATGAAAATTCATACTTACGAAACGAAGAAAAAAATCAACTTTTACAACGTATATATTTTCAGCGCCATGATTGTAGCAATTACATCTTATTACAAGAAAGCAATCTGTTCTCGTATATGAAATAAATAATGAATCTGCTCTGCCAGAAAAGATGTTATTATATATATCTGCTTCGTCCAACATTTTGTGTATTTCCATTCACAAACGAGAGTTTTCTCAAATGCATTGTTGAAGACAGGTTTTATTATCGCTGAAACCCTCTCCCTGAAAAGAACTGGACCCACTCCCAAGAGTGCGTTGGACTTACAATGCGACTCAGCTTCTAATTCTCTGTCATTGATTAATTATTCAACTTGCTACAAATTCTAATTTATTCTATTGACTATTACTGCCTGAAACGTCAATCCCCTCGGAGAATGAGGCTAGAAAGGTGAGGCTCTTGCGATATCGATGGATTATCTGTTGAGGTTTGTCCATCCCTCAAAGGATGAACCAAAATGCAAATACTTTGTGTGCCTTTAGACATGGGGAAAAGGTGTAAAGTAATTAAGTAGTTTACAATTTGAAAATATATTTACACATAAGAAACAATAGATGTGCACCTGACGTCATTTTTTATTAAAGAACTTTTGCTTTTTGCTAATAATTTTGATCTTTTTCATTTCGCAGCAGTTTGAAAAAACTCTGTCTTGATGCTAATTTTGGAGTTTGAGATGAGATGACCCATGGTTGACGTGCCACGAATTTTCAATTAATAATTTTCATTTATTATTCATAACATTATTAGAGAGCCATTTCGAACAACACCTTTTGAATCTTTTTGACAAGCCTTAAATCTTCCAGAAATTGTGAGGCATCTCTCAGGACGCTGACTGACTTTGATTCAGTGCTTCAGCATTTCCCCCTCCAGACATTCAATGCTCAGTTGCAATTGGCTTCACATGATTATGATGATGAGCTACAATGTTATCTCAAGTTGATGACGGGAAGGTGATGTTGAATATTGGGGACTGGGGAGTGATTAAAAATTGTAATCACGATTTCTATAAATACTCCTTTGCTCAGGAGGACGAAGGCTGAAGCAATTCATTATAATCAACTATTTATTTTTTCTTTGCAGTTATACAACGATTTATCTAAAATAATTATCTAATTGGCCAGCGGCATGACTGTTGACTTTCTAATCTGCTAAAACACTACAGGACCTTTCTGCATATTACATGAGCATTATATTCAAATAAAAAATTGGACAATAAAAATGATCCTTTCAACTCATCAAGTCATCTCTCATCTTGCCGTTGTCATCATCATCCTATCCTCTGATGCATCTCAAAATAGTTTCGAAAGAAAGCCTTTTTCTTTTTTTTGGTGCAATGCACATTGATACGGTAGACGCAGTAGCCGTCGTAAAAACTGAATCTAATAATTACCCATCTTCACTGAATGCAAACGATGTAATTAGTAGGGCGTGGTTGGATGTCTCACAAAAAAATAACTTCTATTTCTGGCTCGTCCAAGACTCAGACCTGCCTTTTTCCTTATAGCTGAATTGCTCCTCATTTAGTTATGTAAACCTGGTATCAACGTTGCATTCGAATTGATGATGACGACTCAACAACTGCCACTCTGAAATTAAGCTCAATATTCTTCACACCTCGTAAGAGGCACACGAGGGAAGAAATGAAAACTCCACTTTCAGAAAGGTGTTTGCCATTCCCTCGTAAGATAAGATTACTCCCATTTAAAAGCTGTGAACTTTCATGTATTCAAATGAACTGTTAAAAAGATCAAATTACACTCGAAATTGGGATATTTTACTTTTTATTACCGCTCCTGAACATGTAACGGGCTTGAACAAAGCGCTCTTCTGTTTGGGAATGGAAGTAGCAAAAACTTGTCTCCCGTTGACCATCCGTTTCCACACATTTCATTGTGTCTTTCATTCCGATACTTGAGCATAAAGTGGAAAATACAAGTAAAATCTGCTTACCTGCGATATAGCCCATGGTAACATCATCTGGAAGTTGGATGCTATCACAAAGTTTGGT
>JAHZMY010000997.1:0-16319 GCA_027743915.1 Seira sanloemensis
TGTGTCCGTAGTTCGACGCAGTAAGCTTATCATTGCGAATGCCTACAAAAGACTTGAAGCCGTCACAGAGGACCTTTTCATGATTAATTATGGTTATTATACAATTATTAGTGCATGAAAGCCAACTAATTAGCCTGATCATTATCAAAAGTATGAAAAAGGACTAAACATTGTATTGGGCTTCCATGTATGTATACATCAGTCTACCTGTGTTCTTCACGTTTTTGTCTGGGATCGTTGTAAATATTCAGACTACTGGTTTAAACACTAAAAGTTTTCATACATTGCTATTGACTTTTGCGAGATTTAGGACAGGGAGTTAATTAAGGTTTAACGCTACATTACATAAAAATGCAGGTATCGTGATCTGCGCTCAACACCATTTCTTCAACTGCCAATTAAACTTAATTTTTTTCGCGCTTGCTCATGTATTGAGATAGGTCAATCAATCAATTGAACTGGGCGAGTACGCGCTAATTAATCTCTTCGAAAATGGAACGCGTGTGCATAGGATGAACTGCATCAAGGATGCAATATGCAATGCAAGAGAGTAAATTGGAAACCAATTTGAAAACAAATTACTTTGTATTTTTCAGATTTGTCCGAATGTCAACTAATGCAAGTACCGGATGCTGTGTTTCACTTGATGAGGCATACCAACTTGAAGACTTGTGATTTGTCATTCAACGTTATCACCAAGATTCCTCCAAAACTTGCTGCCAAGTTCTCATGCATCACAGGTAAAACCACAATGCCTCATTCTGAAACCAGCAGAGCATCAGTGATACATTTCAAAGAAAATAGTACATGCTACATATGTAGAAAGAACGGTTTGAACAATTCAACTTGCAAGAGTGACAAAAGGTTTCAAAAGTCCTATGATATTTTTGGACTTATTATCAATGACCCACCCGAAAAACCAAATACACGTGATCCCTGACTTGCCTTTGTTTCACTATTCTTGGAGACGGCTTGGAACCAGAGTCTAATACATAAAGCATAAATTCGTGACATAAAACATTTGAACAAAGAACTCACTGTGTAAACCGAAAAAATGCGCATTTGAGTGTCGTTTGCATGTTTAAACTTCCTGAACTGAACGCAATTTACGCCGTACTTCTCGAAAGTGGAAGAAAGGCTTGAGTATGATAATATAATTTGAAGAGGTGATGCGCAAATGCACTTTTCGGTGAATTGGGTGAAACGTGAAACACGGAGAATTTTTTTTCGAGAAAGGGGATTTGAACTGTGCATCTGCTCACAGGGCAACTATAAATAACTCTTGGGCTTCCCCGATATTTTTAGCCCGATTTTTTTCCTTCAAAGATAATCCTCATGTTTGTAAGCATGTTTACCTTTTGACTTTAAACAACTCGCGTGTGCTTTCGTTGGAAAAAGTAACATCATTTTTTATGATTGATGGGAGGACAGTCGCTTCCATCAACGGCGAAGGAATGATTGTGTACGATGTATATACTACTTACATCCCGTTGTAAAGGAACATCTCTTCCAACTGAAAACGCTAGAATCTTCTGCCGAGTCAGAAAAAAATATTATCGCAACCTCAAACTGACAGATCCAGTCAAATCTTATGCGTCGCAGAATTAGATTGTTTTTCTTCGTTTAAAAAAATAAACGCGATAGGTCAAGAACTTCAATGGAAGGAGGTAGAAAACGTTTTACACTTAATTAATTCTGTTGAAAATTTAGGTAGATTTTATAAAGTCGTTTACCGAACCCAATTTTTTTGCACAAGAAGTATAGTTTTCATTTAACCTTGCTTCAGGAATGAAGACAAATGACATGACATGAGTCAGTGCGTAACCCACACTTGGGACAAATATTTAAATTTACGAGGAATGAACCATGAATCAGATTAATTTCTTCAGTATTTCAAAGACATAATCAGCTGGCTTCAAGGGAAAACGTTTTGTATTTGGAAAATCTGTGCATCATCGTTGATATTCTAGCCAGATATTCCATTGGCAAATTTCCAGGGTCATTTGCGGAAAATCACATCTTCACAATGTTTACACGTTCAGATGATTCCAATAAAGTTCAGTTTTGGGAAAGATGTATAGATAAAGCGTATGATCGAGTTTTCATCGAGGCCATGCTCATGCTTACATCACGTGAGAAGAAAAGATGGAGAACGAGTCTGTTTCCATTTGGAAACAAGAAGACTTTACGAGGCCATTTCTTTGTCAAGATTTACAAACGTCATAAAAATTAGTCCAAATAACGCTGGCCATGACTCTTGGTTTTTTTGTCACCTCTTGCGTAGATTTACGCTGCAATCATCGTTTCGAGCTTGTCTCAAGACGAGAAAGAAAATAGTCAATAAAAATATCATTGTTTCTTGGCAGAACTCAACGTGTCCAACAATCGGATGAGCAAGTTGCCCGAAGAAATCGGTGAATTGCAACAACTCACCGTCCTCAACATCTCTCACAATGCTTTCGTGTCGTTGCCCAGGGTCACCTACACACTTCCAAAATTGGAGCAGATCAACGCCGAGAAGAACTACATATCTGGTATGAAAAAGCAGCTTTATTTCGTAATTTGTACCTTTACTGGGAAAAGTACACATGCGCATGCCTAATAGTTCATTTACCTGGAAGTCTTGAGCGATGAATGAACCTGTGCGGTGCAGCGAGCCATATTTTCATCATTTTAAACAAATGACTTCTTTTTTTGTTTCAGACGTTGACGCGAAACGATTGGCTGAGCGCGACTGCCTCAAGGTTGCCAACTTCCGTCAGAATCCACTGAACAAGGAGACTCATGAGGAACTGTCAAAAGTCACTTGCATCACGATTCTCTTGAGTCCCGTAGAAGATGAAGATTGGGACAAGTCGAATGACTTTTAAAAAGTCTTGTTTTTTGAAAAAAATACTCGTGTCCACAAAGTCAGTTAGACATTTTGTTTTTGTTGTGGTGGCTCTTTTTATTACATACGAACACACTCAAATCTACTGTACAGTAAATTTCGTAGCGTTAAGGTAATATCCACGGATTCTCGCAAACGTAATTAATTTGTATGCAACTTGTATTCTAGTGTTAAGTTTAATATCATTGCACGGTTTAAGTTTGACAAAAGATTTACTTTAGTTATACTAAGATTGAGAAGGAGGATATTTGGTTGATGAAGAAGAAGGTTTGCTGAGTGGAGTTGGTTGTATGACATCATACCGGGGAAATGTTTTAACGTTAAAGTAAAGTGATGATTCCTTCTGACTCCACAAAATTTTGAAGTACAACGTACCTCACAATTTTGTTAAACGGGAAATCTTACCATTGGTCTGTATGTTTTTGTCTCTTTGACTTTTTCTGGTCATTTTTATACTTGCTAAAAACTACATGTGTGTAATTTGAATTCGACTCGTGTATGCTAGCTTTAACATGTTCCAAAATTTAAATTAATCAATATTTTCCTCATGTTTGAAATACTGAATATGGAATAATTGGTTCATAATTTAGCATTAAGACAATATCTGCATATATTATAATTATGTTAGGAGAGACAAAAGCTTGACCACCCCTATGATAATAATGATTAGCATGTAATATGTATATGCCTTAAGTGCTTCAAAGTTTATCGTCATGCTAGTTCAAGAACCATAAGTAATACCTACTCGTTTGCCTAGGTCTTGACTACATCAAGACTGGAAATGAGCTTTAAAATGAACAAACGGTTCAGTATAGAGTTATGAGTAAATTAAAATTTACTAGTGCAATGCTTATCCTTCTAGTCACAATAATCGTTGGTTTCAGTCCTGCGAAAAGGCGTTACTGTCCGCAAGGTATCTACTGCAGGTGCGATATGACAATACACATATATATTATTTTGAAGGTAATACAAAAATTCTCCAAAAATCTTGAAACTTGGTCGTTTTCTTGTTTTGTTGGAAAAATCTCAAAATTATGGAAAATTTTATATTGTGTTACCGTTACCACCTTGATTGTGTAGAATGTTTTTAGTTTTGTGAATTAATCTTAGCATACCCAGTCGAATCGGAAAGAAATTGCTGCAAAAGAAATAAATTACCCAATTGCAGGGATGGGTATACTTTTATCCCAACATGTAGAGTTATTAATGAGTGTTAAAATACACGATATCAAATTAACGTCCTCGTATAGAAATTATGACAATCTGTATTGTGACATGCTTCAATGTATCATGTAATTCATATGAATATTATATTACGGTAGGATTGCAAACATGGTTTACAAATAGGCTTTTTGTAATGTAAAATGCTGATTAATCTAAGAATAAATAATAAATGAAAAAAATCCTATTTTACTCGTGTACTTTTAAGCACTGCTGGGAAAAATAGGCAACTGGATGATAGGCGAAAAATTATTGACCAATAATAAGAAATCATTGCATGGGACAAGTCACATAGTCAATAGTTACGAAAAGAAATTCCATTTTTATTTATTAAATTTCTTCAATCACACGCTCATTCAGGTTTCAACACTATAACAATTACATTATAATAATAATAAATTTAAACTTGCTTTTGCACCTCTTCATTTGATGCCATTTTAGGCGGTAGACAATTAATGACGAAAGAAAGGAGATCGTCGTAGATTGATGCTTTCACTTAACATTCACTTTCTTTGACAAAGATTTGCTTTTCTTTAAATATTTATACATCGAACGCAAGAAGACAATTAACGACGAAAGAAAGGAGATCGTCGTAGATTGATGCTTTCACTTAACATTCACTTTCTTTGACAAAGATTTGCTTTTCTTTAAATATTTATACATCGAACGCAAGAATTACCCTACCAATGTATGTATGTATTTAATGTAGGTAGGTAGTACCAATTTTACCCAAATGCATTTAGTTTCCATTACTGGACTCAATTGTAAATTTACTCTTTTCATCACCAATATTATACACAAATATCATATCAATCACATGTTTCCACATTGTAGTCAAGCATACCTTAACAACTCTGGCAGTGCCAGACGCATGCCATGCCTTAAATATATACTTATCTAGCTTATCCTAGTCAAAATTTCTTGAAAAATTCACTCATAACTTAAATCATCCATTCCGTGCTCAAACCACGCCATCATCATTCTTTTTTAATCTTTTTCCCATTTATTTGGAGTTTTGGAGTATATCAATTTTGTGTTTCCAGGTTTAAAAATAATTGATTCTTCGTCTACACAGAAACGTTTTTTTACGATTATATCGGTAAGTCTATATTTTCTCCTCATCTGTAAAACTTGACGTATGCCAGTTCAGGTAATGAAAATTCATGTGTTCGACAAATTGTTCTAGTCACAAACCAAACAGTCTTTCAAGAATTTGTTTGGTGGTGTACATGACAATACTCTGTTTCCTTTTGCTTTTATTTGATCCAGTAGTTTCCATAGATTTTTTAGTTAGACGCTAGTTTGAAAAAATAAAATGAAATTTTTGTCAATTCCCGTAAATCATTTCATTGAACGCGTCAATTTTTCTTTCTGTCCATTCCAAAATTTCATCCTAGATCTCTTGACGCACAAAGTCGCATATTTACGTTACAAAGTAGAAGTAAAAGGTTTTTTTATAGAAAAGAGAATGTTGCCATCGTAGTTTAGATTTCTATAAGAAATAGTAAAATCTCACTCTTCGTCATCATGTTAAAGTGGATGGTTGCTGTAAGCTTCATGTCCACCGTTTTATACATGGAAATATTTCCTTCAAAAAATGTACGCTCTGGTTTAAAAATTACCTTGCAAATTCTATGGGTCACTCTAAACCCGTTTGGGTTTTTGAAACTCCAACGCCTCAAGCCTTTCATGAAAAATTCTCAGCTCATTCATAGCCTTTATCCTACCTATGAAATTTTGCTTACCAGTTAACAGTTTTGAAGGAGAGTGGAACTGTAATTTGTAATCACACTCTCGCGTAACCTAGACACTTTCATGGATTAGCTTTCCCTTTCATACTTTTTGCACGAGATAGCACCAACAACATGTTTCTAAAAATACGCACATTTAAAATTTAATTAGAGGAACTCTATCAAAAACTTGTACTTGTTTCCTAGAAAAGAATGTCGAAATAAGAAAATACAAATTAGAATACAAGAACATTTCCTGCGTAATGAACCTATCCTACTCGATATTAATGGAATACAATGTTTCAACGATGTATAAATCATTGGTTACAATTAAATATACGTAGGAGCAATGACACATCATGTAATTCCTACAAGTCGCCACTTAACCTCTATCAAAATGAGACCGATTCTTTTTTTTCAAAAAAATCGTCAATAAAGTATTTGTATAATACATATGTCCATGTAATTACAGGTAAATGTTGATCTACATATGTAAATTTAATGTCCCCAACACCAGCCTGCTACTAACTTTGATATCCGCCTATTAGTAGCTATTCAGTTGAATTATACTAGTGAAAAATAACCTAGAGCACTACACAGAAGCGCTAGAGCAAAGCAGTTCACTTCTACATCAACTTGAACAAAGCGTGAACATTAAAATATCAAGACAGCGCGACACATCAGCGTGCAAAACACAAGACTTTTTGGCTTTACTGTTAGAACTAAAGCGCGCGATGTAACTTTGCAGACATTTATGAAAACGAGTGTATCGAGTAAACGAGTAAAGTTTTAGTATAATTAAACGAATATCCTCGTGTCCATAATTTCAACCGATGATGATCCCTCATCGGCAAACTTTCTTCTTCATTTCCTTTCCTGCAAAGGTACCAATTAAGTCTCAAATCTCCCCATTTTACATTTTCACTGCTAGAGCACCGCTGGTGAGTGATCTTTTCAGTTAATTGTGCATCTTCAGTTTAAAGCTAACGGAGAAGTTAGTAAAGTTAAGGTACTGTATGACGACTTAAATATTTAAGTATGCGCTACAACAATGACACACAATTTGCTGAAGAAAAGGGAAAGCTTCACAAAACTATTTTGGTACAACCAGAGCATGCCCACACTTTCTACATCATTTTTGACCCATCCCATCCCATGCCATGCTCGTAGTTGTGTAATTAATACATTATATTCAGGTAGTTGTGGTGTACTTAATACTTCATCATCATACGTAAATGCTAAGGGGCTCAAAGTGTGATGCTCACACAATCTAGCATCTATTTAATTTTATGATATATCCAGAGCATACAAGTTAGGTGGCAATCAGACAAATCTTAAACGCAAAGTCGTTAAACACTAGTAGCCAGGGTAAAATACTCATTCACGATTTTTACTTTAAACAAGCGGCAGTCACATCTCCTGGGAACTCACACATTTTTTTTGGCATTTTTTCTCATTCGGAGTTGTACTAGGAAAAGTTGAGAAGTTGTTGTGTTGGGAGGAGAAAGTTTTTCTTGAAGAAATTAATACTGCTCATTCCATACAATGTGACCCTTCTTGTTCCAACTTACAGTAACATTCAACATCCAATTCCGTATCATGAAATCAAGGCAAGTAAATGTCCACAAACGCTTACAGTTTTGTGGTTTACAAACGTGTCGTTTGAGACTAGAGGCCGCGTGATGCCATTCGTTCTGTTTTAAGAAAACGTTTTCGTTAGACTTTTGTCATTTTCATAGTATCCTATGTAACGTCGAGGAAAAATCTGTAGCTTGGCAACTTGTGGCAAATACCTAGTAGAAAGGTTCAAGCTGAGCGGTAGTTTCAGCGACCATGCCAGTATCAAAATTTGACGCCTTCTTTAAAAACCTTACAACAAAATACTTTGACCATATTCGAAGGAATGTGCGCTTCTGTGATGCCATTTAGCTTTAAACTTTACTGTGCGTCGTCTAGGCTACAAAAGCCGATAAAAGGTTTGGCACTTACGCAGTGTGGAAATAAGTGTGTCCAATGTGTGTAAACTAATCCAACGTATGAAAATAAAGTAATGCCAAATCATTACAGAAAAATACAGCGCAAATAAATCGTTGATAATCTAACGATCATGCAGTAAAATGAAGACTGGATAATCGCATATTCGTCAGTGATTGATTACGGTAAAATTTACCGGGTAAATTAAGTTTTTCTTGATAATCAGATATGTTCGTAGCAGTGCGAAACAAATACCTTCTATTAGTTTATATAAAATGCAGATTTTAAGTAAAGTTTCTCTAACCAGTTTCAAAATAGTAGGTGTAATTAAAACAGGTATTGGTAAAGTCTATAGTTAATTGCAGATAAAAGTTGCATTCCTTTACCCAAAGATAGCGGAACCAAAAAATACAGTATTGCGCCACAAAGCTAATTAATAGTACTTTGTAAAAATGGTTGATATTGCAGTAGATTTGATGTTTAAAAGAGATAATTGGTCAGAGAAAGTAAGTTTGACATAACATAATGTCGCTGATACGTAACACTCGTCTGTTCTAATCTTTTTTCAAAACGAAATGCTAAATCGTAACTTGTATTTTGCTACATTTTAAAAATCTACCATTTGTGAAAATAATGAACGGAAAACCTTTTTCATGCAAGGTCAAAATGAAATTAAAAAATATTGTGTCATGCAAAACAAATGAAAATAAATAAATAAAAAGAAGATCATAAACGAAACCGTGCTATTGAATTTACGGACACACATTTACACATTTTTATTTACCGACTAAAAAATGAAATCTACATGGCTACGCATTTCCACAAAAAAGTTTATACAGCAAAAATGTAAAAGTAAGCTTAAGTGCTAATTAAAATAAGATAAGACTCAAAATAAACTACATACACATCCGAATATATATCTGTACTCTATGAATTTATAGTTTACGTAAGACATCGTTTAAAACATTACAAACCAAAAAATTATGTGTGATTTCTTTGTATAGATTAGACATGTGCTCATCTTTCTCAATTACTCTTGTGCCATACGATAATTATATATTATAATATAATATATAGATACTTTATATAGATACATGTATATCATAGTTTATATATTTCATTGTCACAAGTTTTATATTTAAATTAGATATTAGTCTCCTTAAAACAAGATCAATCATTGTTTGAAAAATATTGATGAAATAAAAAACAGAGGACAGAACTGAAAATTACAAGAGAGTTGTTGTTTTTTTCTGCAGAAATGTTCGCATAGACAAGTCCTGGGAGCTTGAACATTGTCAAATACCTCTATGTATTACACAATGTACACATCACTACATTTAGCAAATATATATGTATTTATACTTATGTAAACTCCAGAATATTGTGAAATACACTCTAAAAGTTAATTATGAGAAACAAATCTTACTTTAAAATTTGTTACTTACATTCCACCATCATTACTGCATAAAACTCAAGCATTTCACTTCGATTCACAGGTAATAATATAGGTAGGTATGTAATGTATAAACCTAATTTCTTCATTTTCTCTTCTCACATTTGTTGGCAGGTAAAAGAGTTAGAGTATCAATATAGGTATCAAATATCGGGGCCATTGTATGGATTAGTGGACACATTTCAAAATATTACACGGACCTATCGCTATATCTCTGCATATCATTAATTACAATATACTATATTCACTTTAAGGCTACACAACTTATAAAAATTTGTATGTTACAACTACTTCTACAAATATTTTATTATAGATTATATGATACAGAAAACAGTGTAATTCTCTCCTAGTAAAAAATGTATTACCTATTTTATGCATATAATATATAATATGTTTTTATGTACACTCACATTCAGACTCTTCACGCCATAAAAACTCTTCGTGTAAAGCTATTTCTCATTTTTGAAAATGAATTCAAGGACTAAACGAAACAAAAAAGTTAAAGAAGACTTAAGACTTTGGGTCAACTAAAATCATGATGACGCGACTATATATCTTTCCCTTCTATCTACACTCGGCGTACACGCATGCATATATGATTAGTCTACCTCGTGTCAGCAACAGAAGTTTAGAGAAAGTTCCTACAAAAAAGGTCGCTTTCCCTGCCTTTCCAACTTTCCCGTTGATCTACTTTCTTTCCAGCCGAGCACTCTTGTAGCACCCACGCATTTCAAACTGCAGAAGTCAACTGCATCCTCCACTCCAACCAACCAAAATCATCTCACTCCAACAACAACGGCAGGGAAACAAGTAGTATGCGTGTTTTGAAAAAAAAATAGTTTTGTTCCCTCGGAAAATCGTGAACTAAAGCATACCTACGACAGGGATGGACTTGATGAAGAAGATCCAAGTCATTTTAATATTCTACTGTTGTGTGTGTAAAGACGCAATGCTATTTTTTCTAAATCATAGTTACTCCTAAGAATTTACTTTTAAAAACATTTATAATTAGTTCGATTTTTAGCCATTCTTTCATTTCAATGACATCCTACGTTCCATAATAAAGCATGCAGACTTTGTTGTACACATGACATAAACTAGATATCCATTCATTGCCTTGTAGAAAAAAACATTCAAATCAAAGAGGAGCGGACAACTCATTGTCCGTTCTCTTGGGACACAGGTTGTTATATCTCGGGCTGCTAGTGATTGCACCTTCCGTTTCCCACTCAAAGAACAACATTTACTTGGGCCACGCACATTTCCACAAAATAGCAGATCTCCTCTTAATTGGTATAATATTGGTATCTATGCAAGCTAAACGATCTCCTATCTAGCCTATTTTGTTGAATATGATTACTGTGTAAAGAATTAGAATTACTTTATACTCTCAAAAATATAAATTGTACATTGATCATCAACAATGGAAATGGTTTTTAGGATTTCCTGTCTCCCTCACTATTCTCTTTTGTTGTTCGTGTTGATCTTTGTTGCAACAAGAAGGAATGTTGCCCTGTTCGCATGAAATTGTATGCTCTACTATACACTTGCCCTTTCCCTCCCAATCCATTTACATTGCCATGTCGAGTCTCCCTCGCAAATTTCCAATTTACGCACACATGTGCAACTTGATCCGGCTCAGTTCGAAAAGATTAAAGAAATTGAAAGTGTGAAGGAGATGCTACAAAATAATGATTTGTCCAAGGAAAATAAATTACAGTGACGGCAAGAAATAAGTAAAATACGCAAAGAGGCAAAAAATAAAGAATAAATAAAGACCTGTTGTTATATAAAAATGAATTCCGTTTGACTTTACGAGGCGCAACGTGTCCCTCTTCTTATGAAATACCAAATTTACAGTTTCTTCATTAGGAATTGTTATCTCCTTTGTCATGTATCATCGTTTCTCAATTAATACCGCTAAGCCACACCAGTTGCATGGATTTAATTCAGCCTTTATTTTCAATACGAAAAATCCCCTTTTAGAAAATACCTTTTCAGTCTACGAAACCGTCTCTGGGGGCTCAAGAGAATTTTAAATCTGAAATTTTAAATGGACGATCCACGTTGTTAAAGATATTCGTTTTGATTCCATGAGAAATATACAAATTTCAACTTGAGAAAGAAAGACTCGAACGAAAACAAGTAATTGTTTGTATCATATCATTCACAATTCAGCATCACACTCCATTTTACCTTCTGAATGGACAGGAAACACTTTTTTTCTGCAGCTATATTTCACGACTCTGTATGGACTCGTAGTCTAATGTATGTACTTTCTCCATAAAAATATCCTAGCTATCCACATGTTTTACAAATTAATTAGAAAAAAAGCTTTCAGCTCACGAGTACTAACACTTCCTACGCCTACGATTAAAAATATTTTCCCTGTAACGCTACTGTACACTATACAATAGTTTTCTTTTGTGAGGAAATTGAAAAGAGAAAAAATGTACATAGATATATAATATATAATATGATTATGATAGACTCTGTTAATAATTCTCTCTCTGTACTGGGTAATACGATACAAGCTTGCCGGAAAGAACTCAAGAAAGTATGTACAGAAAAGCCTTCTAAATAATAGCATGTACGAAATAAGTGTGTGTAATATATATTCTTACTCTTTTTTCATAAAGTTAACGTAATCCAACATATTATGTATTACAGGAAATAGTGTTCAGAAACTCTTTTCCTTTAATTTCCCTAATAATCTCTAACTCTAGTTAGATCTAGATCGTAGCTAAATAATTATCTCTTCTTACTGCTAAGCCTTACTTTTCTTTAATTAAAGTCTGTAATATGATTTCTACCTAAGTAAGTATTTGTATATATGTATATATATTTAAAATTCTAGAGGAAAAAAGTAGTTGATTGATTGATTGTATGATTAGCTGTTTGAATGATTGACTAAAAGTTGTACGAAGTAGTATTCTGTATAGCATTCCCTTTCTTAGTTCATGTCACTAAAGCAAAGAGTTAAATCATGTTTCAGTAGTTGAAAATATTTTAAATTTATATATAGTTGGATCCGTATCACTTCCTCTACAGATTTTTTTTGATCCACAACGTTGATTCTTGGGAAATAGATAGTGTATGTAGGTATCATTATATAATAATAATAATAATAATATTTAGATATATATATATAGCATGTATTTCAATTATATATATATGTACAGCTCAATCTATGATTTTTACCTTAGGTTTTGTTTTGCGAAAATATACAACTTGTTCATTTCTCTTGACGACAGAGAGAGGAGGGAGGATACGACATGAATGCACAGAGTGCATGGTCAATGTCATCCCCTAAAAAGTGTAGTAGGGATTGATTCATTTTCATTACTTGAAATATACAGGTATTTGGACTCTCTGGAATCTGTCCCTAAAAACACCGGCGTGACACCGAAAACCGTTTTATGCAGAGATATATAATAATATATAATCTAACTTAGAGTTTCCTTAATATCGCAATTTATATATCGAAGTACGTAGCGTTGTTCTATGACAAAAAAATGATTCCTCTCATATTTTTGTGTTGTTGTGCTTCCCAATTTATCCACTTTTGGAATAGTTGACTGGGGATCCTCGATGCTGTTTTTTATACTCCGCTACAGTCGATTTCGATGATATCCTTTGGAACGTCAACGAATTGGTATACGAGCCTTTGTCCGTCAACCTTGGCGAGAATTCCGCGCTGGTAGTAGTATCTAAAACAATTGGAATATTTGATCAAGATTAGAAAAACAATCGTCCTCGTTCCATCAATTTTCATTTACGTAAAATAGCTTTTTGCATTGCATATGTATGTATATGTGTCATTTTGAAAACACCCAATTTTCGTGAAAATCGTCTGGAAGTTTGTCATGCAATGGTAATTGTGGTTCCAAAAAAAGGACACATGCGTATGTAAATAATGCTTATAATAACATAACGTTGTCAAAGTTTTCAGGGTCAAGTTCAATGCAGCACGTAAACAAGACAAAAAAAACTATATTTCAGCGGTCCGACATATTTACAGTCTAGTTTTTATTGGAAAGTTGTAATGGTTTATTAGCTTAGCAGGAGATTGAACTTTGAGGAAATTATAGGGAAAAAGTAGAAGGTCACAAAATTTCATCGTATGCCTTAAGTAATGGGCTATTAATATGTGCTGCAAATGGCTATTGATGATGAGTAAGTATAAAAAAATTAACTTCTTTTGTCTTCAAGTGGCCCATTCAATCTATATTCAAATCACTTGTGATTCAGCTTGATGCAATATCTTCGTGAGGAAATCAGTGCACAATAAATGTAAATACTATTACTTTTATTACCAGCACAATATATTTATAATATATCTAAGGTCAGCCAAACTCGTCTTACGCAACAAACTTCTACTGTGATTCGTAAATGCGCTATAAATTTTTTAAAACATCCTTACTCATCCAGTCATCCGTCAACTTTTGTGGATAATAAGGCAATGCTGCATCACAAAAGCCAAGTAATATAAAAAAAACTAACACTGCAGCCCATTTCCATGTGACACTAATTGGAGGAAAATAATTACGCCTCGCTGAAAAATGACGTGCGCTTCGTAGACCTACTCAACTGATATATTATAAACTGAAAAATCTGTTACTTCACATTGTGATGCTTAGTCATGAATACATAATTACATAAGCAATTAATTAACGTGCACTTGGTTTGTCTGCCTGATTTTTGAAGGGGATGGAGTGGGTAAGCTTTGCCCATCACCATGATTTCCCCCTGGACAAACATGCTCGCCTATATCTATCTATCGTAATTATTAGCCTTCTTGCGTTTTTAGCAAACACATCATGCAGTTTTTTTTTGCAATGAATTTCGAGCCGATTTTCCTGTATCTGAACGAGGAAACTACGGCCAAAAATTACCTTTCCTAACCCAAGAGCAGTGAGCAAACATGTGATAAAGACAAGTTATGTTGATCTCGCCTGATGTAATTCGGAAAAATATATTACGCTTCGCTTTTTTCAGACGGCTAAGCCTAGCTCAATATCGTACGGAAATATAATTTCGTTTAGGAAAACAATCGGGACAAACTACGTCATAAATTGAGAAAGAATGGTGATATGATCATGATGAGTGTATGTACATTATATGTATATGCCTACTCAAAACGTAAGGAAATTCGCTCAACCTAAAAACCGAAAATGCTAGAAAAGATTGCTTTGTGTGAGGAATGAGATGGGATAAGCTTTTTTGTTAAAAAAAATGGCGGGACAAAAAAAAGAGTGTTGATTGTCCAGCATGTCGTCAACCATGAGAGCTTACCTGAGAGCGCGACCCATGGTTTCGTAGTTCATATCTGGCTTGTTCAACGGCTAAGCCTAGCTCAATAAAGTACGGAAATATAATTTCGTTTAGGAAAACAATCGGGACAAACTACGTCATAAATTGAGAAAGAATGGTGATATGATCATGATGAGTGTATGCACACATTATATGTATGTATATGCCTACTCAAAACGTAAGGAAATTTGCTCAACCTAAAAACCGAAAATGCTAGAAAAGATTGTTTTGTGTGAGGAATGAGATGGGATGAGCTTTTTTGTTAAAAAAATGGCGGGACAAAAAAAAAGAGTGTTGATTGTCCAGCATGTCGTCAACCATGAGACACAATTGTAGGGGGGAATGCGGGGGAGCGCCACAAAAAAATTATGTAAAAGATACATTAATAATCACAATTTCAACCAAATTAAGGTGTGATAAAAGTATGAAATGAGTTCAACAAAATGGTGGGTATTAACCTTCTCTACTCTTGCGCTTCATGGGACCGTTGTCAACACCCTTTGGCTTCCTAGGCTTCTTCTTGATCCTTGGAGGAAAGCCGAGCTCTGCAAGATAGAACTCCTCCATTGATGATGAGCTGCTCGGGCTCGTCGTCACAGGTGTTTGATGGATCACGGAAGTTGGGACGGGCCCACCGAGCCCGGCCAAGTGATGATGATGTGGTGCGTGACCATTGAGCATCGGGGAGTTGGGTCCGGCTGGGCCGCCAACTCCACCTCCTTGCATTGGACCCGGTCCATGGCCAAGGAGTGTGTGATGTGGGAATGTTGGAGTGGTTGGACTGTTCAAGTCACAATACTGTCCTGGGAGGCCTGTAAATGGATAGCCATCTGAAGGAAGAAAAACAGAAAGAAAAACTCATTACGAATATGAACTTTCAATGTGAGATCACGCTTTTTCCCACAGACAGTAAGATGATTCCAGTTGGGCGTTGAATCGAAAAAGTTAACGATTTTATATCATGGATTAAAATACAATAGCCGGAAGTAGGGTTAACAACTCCCAGTGATGGTAGCATTTTCACCCCATTTCACTCTTGTCGGCTTCACTTCATTTGTTTCTAGTTCCACAAGGTAATAGTAACCAGGTGTGTTCTACGATGATGTGTACAATTAATTAATTCAAAATTTCTCAAATGTATTTATGTCCCATTTTAAAACTTTACATCTGCAACATTGTCCCATTCTCCAAATTAGGCACAAAAAATATCTGTGCAGCTGCATTGCAACATTTAAGCGGCATACTCTACAAACTCTACAGAACTCATCTGCATGGAAGAATGCAAGAAAGTCATGTGTAACAATAGGTTAAGTATGGCACGAGCAAAAAAATGTCGAAATGTCGGTATTTACAATTTACCAATCCGTGCACAAAAAATGTGCTTTAACAGCACTCTGGATGAAATCACGGCTATAAAAAATGCTTGGATGCAAATCTCTCCTATTAAAATCACAATGACATTTTATTCATAAAAAACGCTCCACATTTTTTAAACGGAGCGGAAAGCCTTGCGTATAAAAAATGCATGCATTTTTTTCACAACGTGAAATCATCTAGATGCATATATTTTTAAGAGCAAGGAGTCAACAGGAGGAAAAAAAACTCACGTCTTTTCATTATAATTGTTCAATCGTTGCTCGAATATTTGAATAAAATTGACCTTTTTCCCATTTCACACTGCACCCGTCAAACATTCACTGATAAGAAGTTCCAACAAAGGGTTAGCCAAGGGTATTCT
>JAHZMY010000998.1:0-28120 GCA_027743915.1 Seira sanloemensis
GCTTGCTTTCACTTTGGCTACTGTCGATGAAATACGGACTTTCCATAAAATGTATTTCCAAATGCCAAAGGAGTTTTACCTACTTTCAAACAAAAAAAAAGTTTTTTAAGTGAGGTTATTTACAGGCAAGGATTTCAACTTCCTTTTCCCTTTCTCACGATTCTTATGCCGAACCATCAATATATCTTTGTTGTCGAGTTCAGAAAAGCATGTTTCTCCAAAATGGGTATTTGTACTTTTGAACCCTTTCATTCATTTTTCTTTTGGGTTGACATAAATGCTTATTAACAACGAGCTTTAAATGTAGCAAAATGTTTGTAGCCTGACGTTTACAATTTTGCTCGTTTTGCGGATTGGCCCATCATCATCCACTTTTTTTTGGGAGGAAAAAGCACTCATCACCATCGTCATCCCCCAAAACTCTGTGAATGTGGGAAATGCATTTGACTACACTGGCTTTGAGTATCTTCATAAAAGGTTATTTTTACTTTGAAGCGCGCAAACGTTGAACTTAACGTTCTTTTCGTGTGATTATACATTGTAAAAAGGAAAGAGAAAAGCTCGATGATGCCGGTAATGGTAACGATGAAATTCTCTTCTTTTTTGAAGGAGGTTCCGAAAAACTTGCGTGATTGCCTATGCTTTTTGGGTGTTGTTTGTTTGCTTGGTTAGCCACTATGAAAATCAGGCTTTTGGGGAGCTCGCTATTGCACTGCAATATATCATGATGGTACAAGTACAACTGTACACACTTCCCTTTGACTCATATAAACTTTGCGACTTTATACAAATCAAATGTGACGTCTGTATGGAAAGAAAATCTGTATAATTCAGATAGACGCTGAGCGAGAGAGCGTCAATACAAGGAAGATGAATGTTTTCTGGGTGGTTAGACGGTTGAACGCTTCACTGCGAGATGATTGCATGAAGTCGAGAAAGAAAGAAGCCGCGCCCTCGTTCTTATTCTGAAGAAAGGGAAACAAAACGGCTTTAAAGAGGAGTGTTATAGTTCCCTGCTTCCTTTCCCACTTAATGCCTATTCTGGGAGCAATTAAAGCACGCAGGTGTTAACTCAACATCTGGCAGAAAAATAACCTTCCTCTGTCCATAATACACACATATGTATGTATGTATATACTAAAATCGCGTAGGATTTTACCTCTTGAAAAGTGGGTTGACAATATGTATACTCTCTATTCAGGCAGAGGAAGAAAACAAATCTTCATATTTTTAGAATTCCGCTTTTGAATTATGGCTTGTGCTGTTTGCGTAAACACTGCATGGATGCTTCATTTCCTTTTGAATTATTCCATCGAGGCAAAACTCTAGGATGAACAATTACTCTGAAAAGCAGGAACAAGAAAGTACTCAAAGTTGTAAACATGCATACCACGGCTTTCCCTTTTTACAGACATTTTCCAACTGCCACGACATTATTATTCGCACGAACTCTAAGCAATCGACATTTTGTCTTGATACAAAATGACAGAGTGGGCAGGGGGCTTAAAATGATGAATTATTTATGAAAATATTAGCAAGTTTCAGCCGAGGCCTGATTTAATCCATTTTAAATCAGTCATTACCGTCTTATTATACTCGTGTGGGCGTGTGTCTTAAGTTTTGTCGTACATAATGATAATGAGTGACTGCTCGTAGTACAAAAGAGAAGCAATCATGGGCTCGTGGTTTGCAAACGCCCGTTTTTCAATATTTAATGAGGCTGCTAATTTTCCTCAGCGTTCTGCCGGGGAGAGTTGAGCACGCAACGTATTTTCCAAGTTGTATTAAGTTATCTACGCGTATGTGTGCTCTACTATTCTGGCAATATCCACCTTCATTTCTCAACTGTCTACTTCCCACTGTTATACATAATTTGAAAATGGTGTGTTTGAAAAGGAGTGAGGTACATAATGCAAAAAATATTTCTTGTAGTTCCTGCTGTCCATTTGTCACCACTTTGACATCACTGAAATTTCATTTCTACAGGTTATTTTCTGTATATTTTGTTTGCTTTTTTCCCCTCTGCTCTCTCTCTCTCTCTCTCACACACACACACACACATCAAGACAAAAAGGCGTGTATGTACACTATTATTACTAGAGAATACCAGGTTTGATGTATAGGCAATAGAAAGTGCCATGTGTTTTCTAGAGATATCAGAAAAAACATTCGCTTCGAGCTGGTGACAAGATAATGAGGTGAACGTAGATTTTGCCATCATGCCATAAATTTACGAGAACGTAAGGTCGATTTTCTTACTCATCGATAGTCACATATTTTGTCACCAATTTGAACCTCTGCTTTGGTCATCAGACAAAATTACACGAGCTTACTTTTAAATAATATTTAACTAACCCATTTTTGCAGGTGCTGCCTCAATAAAGGGATGAAAAAGGTGCAAAAATCTACCAATGCCATGTTCACCTCCCTACAGAAAGGTAATTGCTTTTCTTCCTCATTCTTTAATTAATAAGAAAATCTTTTAAAATGACTCAATAAGCCATTGAAAAATGCTCGGCAAAACTTTCATACAACCAACATACTTTGTACTTTAAGCAATGAAACAATCAGACCATTGAGATTATTTCATCGTAATTTGCATGCTACATATTGTGTTTAAATATATATATTTAAGCTAATATTATTTTCAATAGACTTGTATAAAACTTTACCGGCACTGACATGCAAAAGTGTAATTCCACATGCCTCTCAAACTTGTGGCGTTTTAACTTAATTTTTTCTCTCTGAAATTCCCTGAATTTTATGCGTCTTCAATTTTCCCACAGAAATTGGAAACTCGCTGGAATCTGGGAATATTTACATTTTCCTCTCTTCCGCTCTTTAACTTACTCCACAAACAAGTTTCGTGTACTACAAAGCCATAGCTTCCTTCCGTAGTCTGATCTCATCTGATCAATTGATCACTGGAAACTTTTTCTTCCTCTTCCACGAATTTCTTTCGCGTTCTTTACCAACTTTGTTTCAAACTTTTCTATTATGTATAGGTAGAGAAAAAGCTGCCGCGTCTAAAATGCAAGTACAAACCTTCCTTCCCCATGAATATTGCACAAGATGCCTTGCCGGAGTGAGCTTTCCCTTCTTTCTCTCCCCTGGAATGAACCATGCTTTTTCTCTTTCTCATTTCTCTCATCTTCTTGAACGCAGCTCAACTGCGTACGTGTGTAGTTTTTCTCCCTTCCACGTAAGTAGCACGGACAATGCGCTTCGCTGTGAGAGAAAGTGGGAAAATCATCTTAAACAGGAGACAACAAAACATGACTATTCCATTAAAAATATACCGTAGTTCCCAGAATTGTGCAGGAAGTTGCTGAAATTTCGATATATTTTTTTTTATCAATACACGTGAGGGGAAAGCTGTATTGCTCACTTGTACGTTCAGCTCAGTAATTATTTTGATACGGCTTTCTCACAGGAAATCAAATTGATTGGCTTAACGCATCAAAAGATCTCTGAGGCAGAAAAATATAATAAGACTGAAGTAGAAATAATTACGCCAATTTTGTGACAAACTTTGTAAACTTGCCTTGTTATGCCATACACAAAATGGCTGAAAAACGAGCGTAATTTGTGGATTTCCAGCATGACTAGCAAATACCTTTCAATTTTCGAAGAGTACAATGCAGTCCATGCGCCATAACCTTTTCACTCTACAATAGACATTTCTATAGTCGACAAAATGTAGACCAGCAAGGGTCAGATGAACCATAGCCTAAGCGAAAGAGATGCTTAAAAGCCAGTAATTGGATCGATAAGAAAGGAAATCCATCTTAGTCTTGTCTATTGTGCCTCTTTTCTGGGTTTAGGCTGTAACCTTTGTACACACATTTCTCGACGGAAAAGACTTGAAAAATACAGAAAAAATGCTTTGATCATTATGTCAAAGGAATGGGGACGGATTTTTCAACTTTAAAAGCAATTTACTGTCGCTGTATTATTTGTGGGGAACGAGATTTAAGTAATGAGAGCTCATAAGTTAGTGGGGTACATTGAGAGCTATGTTTATCAATTTCAAAATTTTATTGGTAAACTAAATGTCCAAATACTTCTACCAAACCTTTATTTTTACAAAGGTTTTGCATTTCGCATTGAAGTTGAGCTGGATATTTGTTAGAAGACAGGAACTGATTGACATTGTAAAGCTGGTGTAGCTTGGCTCTATCGTTTTCTGTGTACCACCACCACCCGCACCCTTGTCCAAATCTGTTGACTATGTGGCTGCGTCTATTGACTTTCTCCAAGTTTTTGTAACTTGAGAGGAGTCGGTGGCCAAGACAACCAGGTGGCAAACATTTCCCATTTTATTGCTGCCCTCTTTCCTAAGCTTCAGCTCCTAGCCCCGAAGCTAACTAAAGTCCAAAATGAAATTACACACGGGTTCGATCGGTATTCGAATGCTTTATCACCAATAAAACAAGGGTAACAAGGAAAGTCGTTGTAGGTATTTTTAAAAGCAGTTATACGCATACTTTTGTTGTAGCAAAACATTTTACAGGATTCTTAAAGAAACCTTGCTTACTGATTTGTAGCATCCTAATTTCCCAGCTGCACTACTAGAGCAAAAAATCTGTGTAATGCAAACTCACCAATATGACTAAAAAGTCTTAAATAACTTAAAGGACAAAGAATGCATGCTAAAATTTAAACTTGTTCAGTACACACACATACATACCAAGTTTTTTTTAAAAAATTGGGTGCTAAAAAAAGTTATTGCTTCACTTTCATTTCGCACAAGGCACATTTCCTATTGGTGCAGGTAGCGTTGCCATTTTCAAAATGAGTGTAAAACAATGAGTGTCGAACCACGACTGCGACCGTTCTTCTCATAAAGTTCCTATTTTCAGCCGGCATATTGCCACCGGGATTTCTAGCTTTATCATTCTCTTCCATACTACTCTTTCAAAACTATCTACTTAACTCTGTGCATTATGTAGGGAACGCATTCACTCGTAATCATTTTCCTCTGTGAGTTCTCTATAATAATAACTCTTTGCAAATTGATGTGTATTGCGTGACTCATGCAAATTCCCTCACATCAATCCACTTATTGGAAGTTCCTTAAGGCTACATGGGACTCTAGAATGGCACAAAAGGAGTCCATGTGCGCCTGCATTTCTTTTTTCAATCAATTTGCGCGCCTGGCTTCTCCACCGCGGTTCACCAAAGGGATTCGCCCTGTAAATGCCTTGAAAACATTCAGGTATTCACTGGAGAAACGTAACCGTTCTTTTTCAACCTCAAAGTTTTCTATTCTTTTCCCGTTAAAATCCTTTCAGTCTGCTGCTCTATAAACTGTCATTTATACTCGTGTGTGTGCGTGTTTTCTCACAAAATTACTCATTCAGCAGCGACATGATCGTCAATGAGCGAAGGTAAAGTAGGAAATAAAGAGCTGGGGTTAAAGGTGCCAGCAACAAGGCCCTCAACAAGGAAGTGTACACACAAAGTCGAGAAATGTAAATGATAATTTGGGCTGAAGAGTAGAGAACTCTAAAAGAGGCTATCAGAGTCGTTCATCTAACGAGTAAAATTACTGGAAAAGACAAGACGAGAGAGCAAAAGGTCTTTTTTCTCAGCCATTACATCAATAGGAGAAAATAGACAGAAAAGCAAATGCTCGTCTCTAACTAGTCATAAAAAAGTAGCTCTCTCTCTCTTTCTTCCCCAGCTCTAATGATAATAGCTTCACGAGAACATCAGAAACAACAATGAAGACTTTAGGAAACAAGACGAAAACAGAAGAGCGACACTCTCTCAGAGTCACTGAAGTTCTCCCTCTGCACGTAATAGCCCATTCATTACAGATATTATGCAGCGCTACCACTTTCCTCTCCAATCAATGCATTAAAGCGTGGAAAAGAAGGAAATCATTTTTTATAATGCATGGATACATACATACTTTCTGCCGAGTCTGCAGTTGCTGTGGGGGCTCTTCACCAGATTGAAATTGAATGGGCTCACCCCTTTCAACTTTCCAAGGTAAAGAGCTGTACATCCAAGGAAAAGGCTGAGAGAGCAAAGAGAGATTCCTTTCAGATGAGGAAGCAGATAGGCAATATAGGAAAGGTGATTTGCTTTTACGTGCTTTCGCACAATAACTTTCTTTGAGAAAAATACCAACTTTGTCTTTCATATGCAAAAGGGAAGACGAATCACTGAGAGGCTCCCTTTTCTGAGGCATTCCTCTTCAAAATTATTGTCAGTTCGTGTGTGTCCGCTCTTATTGCGCGCAGTTTTTTTGGAAATCACAATGTATAGACCACCAAGAGCGATATACGATATTGGTTTCCACGAATCGAATGGAAATGTGGAAAATGATATGTATCTGTAAATACAAAATCTTGCCTAAGAAATAATAAATATTAATGTGGGAAATGAAACCCGTATATTTTGTTGATTTATGACCAGTTACATATGGTCAGGCTTATAACTACCATTGCCATTTTGCTGCAATGGATTGATCAGAATTATAAGCAAATATGAAAATGAAAGCATGCGTACAACACATTAATGGTGAAACTAAATGATAGAAACTGCTAATGACAATTTGATTTAATGAAACGTCTATGATGACATATTGGGAAATGGGGTTAAGCACAGTTTTGCCCATCTCAATTTACTCAGTGAATTCCTGTTGGGTACTACAAAACAATGTTATTTAGAGAGCTTTCTCTGATATCAGTTGATTACGCAAACCTGAAGATATAACGGAATCAATTATTCCCATCCACTTTTCTAACATAAAGAATAACATTTTTGGATGACATATGTCTGAATGTTACGTAAACTCAAGTTTTGTGAGTTTGTACTTGAAGCTATTTGTGTGCTCTTTAAATCTTGTACACTTCCGTCTCAAAAAGCTACAGAGACCATTAACTAGCCTGTAATGTGCTCTGCTCTTGTTCTGATGCTTCAGCCATATACAATTTTTTCTTCTCTCTGTTTTTCTTTTTTGAGTAACAAAAGGCAAAGTGCAAAATTTATTTGCATAATGAACTGATTAGCCTTGCAAATGAGTGTCATAGTTCATTGGTGTGAAGAGGGCTGTCGGTTCCTGCCTATTGCCTATTCATTGCGTTTTTCTCTTCCACAGCATGCTCCCCAAAAGTCAACGATGCACAACGTCTTTCTTCCTCTTCACTGATGGGATGCGAGATCCGTCGTCATTTCCCCACCGCAGTCTCAAAAAGGTGTACGTGTTTGGCCCGTAGTTAAATCGTGTAAACTCTATTCAGACAATCTAGCTTCATTTCATCTCATTTCGAGCAATCAAGATAATCGAGACTCATACAGGGACATAGAGCAAAAGAGGAAAAATTACGAAAAGCCAAAATCATATCTTCAATTGAAGTTTTGTATCTGAAAAAGAAACCTTTCATTGAATTTCCCGAACAATAGGAATATGTACGTATTTGCGAGAGAGAGAGAGGAAAATGGGTGGAAAAGGCTAAACAACACGTTTTTGTTTATGCACAAGTAAATATTTTGCAATGCAAATCTCGCAGTAGCAAGTCGAGGCAGCAGCGGATGTTGAGATCATCAAAAAGGAGCATCACACTAAACAGTGAAAAAAGAGGAAGCAGCTCTATATGAGCAGCATGATGTTTGATGATGCTGATGATGGTTTTGACTATTGCTGAGCTTCAAAGGAGACACGTTACGGAAGCACGGGTGAATATCAAAAACCGGCATCATCGCTCCTATTATCGTTTATGCTGTTTGCCTTCTGAGCGAGCACCACACCGTCTACACATACATACATTTTTTGTTCGTGTTCCGCTGAAAAAGGCATAGAGATAATGTGTTAGAGAATCAAACGAGCCATGTGTCGTTCTCTCTCTTCCAACTCTCTGCATGCATAATTTAGAAGTAAGTGATGTCGTGTTTGAGGGAACGCGATGACCCTTGACTTGACGACTACGCCGAGAAAAGTGCTGTGTATGAAACACGGGCACAAGGAGATTTTCTAAAGTACTGCTAATTGCTTTTTGCGAGTGACATGTCAGCTCAAGAGCTCAAAACTGTCTTTACATAAACACATTCCGTGCTACTGTCGCAGATCTGTTTCACAAATGCTGATAATGGGAAGAACTTGAATGAAAATCACAGCTTGCATATATAATTATAATTTGTAGAATCTCACAAATTTTGGTCTGATTGATTAAAATGGGTTGGAAGAGCGTCGAAGTGATAACGGGAGAATTGGCCTTTCGCGTCCAATAATGTGAGAAGAAACAGACTTACGAGATTACATTTTCTCTTTTTTCTACATGTGTGTGTGCATCCAATACGTTTTCTACAATGAGAGTTTAGGACTGAAGCCTTGTTTGATGATGACGATGATGATAACATCCGGACTTCCATGAAGCCCAGCCCAAGTTTCGCGTTCTATTTAATTAGGACGGGCGTTGTTTCTTTTTGCTCCAGATGCCCATTTACCTGTGTACTCGGGATAGAGAGATAAATGGGAATGATTGGAAAGCATTTTTTCATATCGTATATCCTTTTCTGTGTTTGCACTACGAACATACCAAATATCATATCACCATCGGCTTACGCTGACTCTGGCTTTAGATAAGCTACAGTTCGTGGCAATGCATGGGAAGTGTCATGAAGTTGCAATTTATCTGAATGTTATACAAGGTTGCAAAAGTAATTTGGAAACTACAAATTAGTTTTTGCTTACGGAAAATAGCAGTGGAAAAGACAAGGGATATTCATATCATTTTTTTTATTTTGGGCTAAATGTCGGTTAGAGGTAATAACAAATGAGATTGGTGATTAATAAACTGTACTCAACGATTAACTTATGGCTTTTATACAAAAAGTTTAAATAATGACTAATGAGAAGCGTTTTTGGTAATACGTGATTTGCCCCGATACAGAAAATGATTACTGATAATCAATTTGCTAATAAAACTCTGAATTTTTATGTGAGCAGTCATAGTAAAGTAATGTGGTATGTGACAAACCCGAGACAATGAAACTTTTCAAACTTAATGTAAAGGATATCATTTGGTGCACATTCAAATGCAGAGGTATTTTTGGGCTTTGGGAAAACGAAAAACTTCTCATATTTCGTAACAATTCGTGGTCTGATCCCTTTCCCCTGTTTTTCCTAAATCGTCTCAAATGAGCAAAAGGTAGAGTTTAAACAATCAAGCATGTCGGATGTTGCTGATGATGATGCTGTTGATAGTAATGACGACGATATTAGGTTGATGATGCGTGTAGCCTCTCTCTCATTCTTCTGTGCCTCTTGTATATTCATGAGGCGAGTGCTTTGTTCGCTCACAAAATTTTTGATACTGTGTGCTACAAATGCTCATATTGTTGATGAAATGAAGAGGAGGAGGATATATGGAGATGATGTGGTTTGCTTGAGTGGTTTCAATCCACTGTCTTAAGACGACGAAGCCGGTATAAATACATGTGAAATCATCATACGCTCCCCTTGATTTCTTTAGCTTTAAACGCTACCTCTCTACGAACATTATGGTTCAAACATTGTTCAGAGTGCACAAAACGCTAGAGACGAAGCACTAATCCATATTTTTTCATAGTGGCAGCAATTTTTTCATCTTGTACCTGTGCTACTGCAAAATAAAAAGCTGAAGCTAACCTTCATACCTACGCTGGATCAAAAGATTTTTTTGTCCTTTAAAGAAATACCCATACTCACTCGTTTTCTAAGATTGAAGCGTTTTATGTAGATTTCAAGTATACGAGCGTAGATTAATCATGAGGATGAGACTGATACGGTTTACCTGAGGAGGAGGGAGAGATGCTCTCTCTCCCTGAAAATATTTAGAACGAAGAGGACAAATAAGGTAGGAATTTTGAAGAATTCCTCAACAACAAAATGGATGGCTTACACATCACAAGTACCAAGTTTATATTTTTTAAGACGGGGAAAAGGGTGAAGTGAATCTCTCTTTTGCAGACACAGGTTCTCACAAAAGACAAAATTTTCTATTTCCCATACTGCTACCACTATATTTATAGTTCGTGCTAGAGCATCACGACCAGATAGTTACACACTGTGTGCTCTCTCTCTCTCTCTTTAGAGAAAAAACGAAAGAACAAAAAAGGTTATGATGATCACATCATTTTGAAAGGGTTTTTTATCAAGAGAGGTAGGTGAGGGTGGCAAGAGATGGTTAGCACAAAATGTATTTGTACCGAGTATGTAGGTATATGTATGTATATGTATTATTGAGCGGGCGGAGGAGGACGGAAGTTGCCTGTATATTAAACTAAAAGGAAAAAACGCCTCGAGAACAGAGAGGGATGATGGTGCTTATAAATCTCTATAGGGCTCAAGTTATAAAGTTTTTTCATTAACTAAAAACACATATACACCTAAAAAATAGTATCAGAGTGTGTTCGTCCTCTCTTTCTCTCACTCATATAAAACTTTTTTTTACAATTATATTACATCATTTTACATTTTTTTGTGTAGAATGCACATTCCATTTAGAAGCATGGCAAAATGTGAAAAATACATACATATTTTCCTCTGCACAAGACACACATGTAGTAGTTTTGTAAATAGCGTGCCACAAAACTAACTTGTCATACACCCGCATTAATAATATATTTCGCTATAACAATGTTCCTATATCGGGGCAAAAGGGATGATGATAATGGTGATGTGTATTCATGTAGTCATAATAAACCAAGAAAAAAAATTCTTTTTTGGTGGTAGTGGATGGTTGGAGCTGTGTGTGCCTTTTCACTAAAAAATGTTCCATGTAATACGAATGTACTCCTCCTATTTCTCATGCTTTTATATAGACTCACACTTCTTCGCTGGCTCAGCCAGCTCTCTCGACTCTCTGCTTTTTAAAGCGAGTTCTCTGTCTGAAAGAGTGACTCAGTCTTTCTTCCCCACTTCATCAGAGCGCACACACACATACACACACTTACCAAGTTTGATATCGGCGAGTAAACGAGGAACTGGAGTTAACTCAATTTTTTGTTCTAAAAAGGAGGACAGAAAATAACGTTTTTCAAGTTGTAAGTTACATAGAGGTTCTAGAGGAAAAACGTAGTAATTTTTTTATATGTCCAACAGATATTCACATAAAAACCCATGTTTCCAATACCAGAATTAAAGAGAGAGAAAAAATGGAATAAAAAAGTTACATCGTTTGGACAGAGAGAACGTTATCGTGTTACCGCTGCTGATACAAAACGAGCCGGAATTAAGCCACCTACAAGCAAGATGTTAGACATGCAGTTCACAACGGTCAGAATCGCCAAAAAAAACTTTTAGCATGCTAATATGTTATCGAAATACATACTCGGATGCTTTACTTCACTTTGACCAATGAAATGTAAGAAGTCTCACATCTTCTCAGTTTTAAAACTTTTTTTAAAGAAAGTGATGCAAACACGCAGCTTTAATGTTTAGTCTGAGACTTTTCCTTCCTTGACAAAGTCAATTTGTAAGATTTTCACAATTTTGAGAATCTTGGATCATCCCACATAAACATGTGCTTCTCCTGTAGTTGGTGCTCCCTAGAAAACGTATGCAAAACGAAAATCTTCTTCTTTTTGCTGAGATGCCTTCTCAAAAATCCGCAGACGTTTTCTCCTTCGTCGTCATGTCCGCTGAGTCAGTCTCCTGCACATTTCATTTTCATCACATCATAGGTATAGGCTACCAATCATCCTCTAGTTTTTTGCTGAGCTATGGCTATCCCCTTCATCGTCTTCGGCTGTTGTACAATACTGCAAACAGAACAGATGTAGAGTGGAGCTGAGAGAGAACACACACCAAAAAAAGCAAATCATAATATCTCGTCACCACACCAGCTCACTCCATAATGCGAAAGTCAGTGAAACGTGCAAGATGTTGTAGAGAGGCAGAGAGATCATCATTACGATGATTATGGCAAAGGCCTTAGTCGAGAGAGGGAGAAGCACATACATCATATCATCATCCTTTTGGTCTACATCATCATTATCCAAACAGCATGAGAAGAGAAGGGACATATACTTTTGGAGAGGAATAAAAAAAACTAAGGAATTGGCAAAAATGTGAGGAGACCATCATATTTTCCCCATTTTATTCAACCAGTTGCTTCGATCGATTCCCGTAGCGAAGACTCTAGTGTGTGCCACATACATATACATAAGAACAATTCTATATATGTCCATTTTTTGTGTGGAAACAATAAAGTCTCTCGTGAAGAGAGAGAAAAGTGAATTTATTTTTCTCTAAAAAAAGTGAACTATTCTCAGAGAGGAAGAGTATTCATTAGAATTGGGAGTGAAATGGTGGCGGTCGCAACAGCAGCAGCAGCGCAAGACACTAATAATAAGTGACAATAAGACTCATAGATTCGAGGCAATAGAAAGAACACATAAGTGGAAGACAGTTTGACTCATATTGTATTTCTCTCAAGACTGTTCGTGCGATACACCTTTTTGTGAGTTGAATTTTGTTCGTCTTGGATTACCAACTGTCACATAAGACGTTGAATTAGTGCCTACCTCATCTTTGGTGGTATAGTACAGACTTTTCAGAGCTTTCGCTTCAGGCAACATTTTCAACTTTTATATACTTTGTTGTTCAAAGTACACACACATTTCTCTCTCTCTCTCTCTATTTACCCAACTATAAAATATATATATAGGCGAAAGACGAAGTTGAGAAAACAACACGAGTCGCGGACCAAATAAGCCAAAAACCAAGTACGTTTCCAATTTCATCAGAGCAGTCTCAGTCAGTAGTAGTAAAGAAAAAAACCACACCGCAATATCGTCGTCGTCTGTTTTTCTCATCTTTTTTTCGCCTGGCTCCTTCTCCTCTCCTTTGGCTTTCGTGTAAGTCGTCTTCGTCATCGTAGAGCCATCATCATCGTCATCATCCTCATCCTGTCTTCATCATTTAGATTTCACAGAAAGAGAAGTGTAGTGAAGAGAGAGATAGAGGCTTGTTATTTCGCCTGTTGTTCCGAAGAAAACAAAGTCTTCTAAGCTGGCTGCTCTCCTTCTTGCATGGAGCTCACAAACCGACGTCGAGAACGTCATCTTGATTCTTCCCTATTTGCTCATTTCTCCTCCTTCTTTCTTCTCATCTACTCTAAGGAGATCATCGAGACTCGGTGAGCTTTTTTAGGGTTTGTCTCCCCTCTCTCAAAACAGTATCGGTTCTCTTGTATCTACATTTTTAGACTTTTTCATATATGTTAATAATGATAGATTGGAAGATGAAGCGGTTTTGCAAATTCGTCTCATAACATTTGATCTATGTATGTGCATATGAAATCTGCGTGCCTTTGATTTGGTAAAAGAAACATTCTCATCTTTGAGAAGAATTTGTCACGTATGATGATATCTCAGATTTAAAGGATATTACCTTTCATGAAATAATGATTTCCTATAATCATTTACCAAGCCTTCAGTTCAAGAGAACAAAGGCTCGACACTTTGTAATGGTTACAATGACACAGACGAAGCGCAGTATTAACCTTTTCGTTTATGCACTACATTTCTTATCTTTCGGATTGGCAAAGAGAAAAAGTTTTTTCTCCCTTCCTAGTCTTTGAGTTGGAAAGAATTGAAAGGGAGCAGCTGTAGAGAAATTCCAGCTGTTTGGAGAGGAATGTGTGTTGATATTTATGTCTTGCGTGAGGACAAAACTTTCTTAGGACACCGGCTTAGATTTCTGCTTGTTAGCTTGAGACAAACATTTGTATAAATTATAATGGCATTCGCGTAATTCTAGCCTCATTACTACCAATACCCTCTCAGAGATATGTGTATCGTCGGACATCAAGCGAACCACTGATTATAGCAGCATGTGACTGTATGAATGTATCAGGAAACGTTATTGTTTCCTAAAAAAAATACTGCTCAATCGTCGTGCAATTATGGGGCATCATTAGAGTGAAAGGATTAGCTTGAGACAAACATTTGTATAAATTATAATGGCATTCGCGTAATTCTAGCCTCATTACTACCAATACCCTCTCAGAGATATATCGTCGGACATCAAACGAACCACTGATTATAGCAGCATGTGACTGTATAAATGTATCAGGAAACGTTATTGTTTCCTAAAAAAATACTGCTCAATCGTCGTGCAATTATGGGGCATCATTAAAGTGAAAGGGGTAGTTGAAACTGGAGACATATTCTTGGCTGACATTAAATGATAACAGAGGTCGAGCTAATTTCCTCACATCTTCACTCCCTTCATTCCTAGGCATCTGTGACGAAATGTCAGTTTTCATTTCTCATCAATTACTCAAATCCAAAAAATACTTACTAATTTACTATTCACTAATTTTTTGTGCGGATGTCTTCACGATATAATTATCAGTGTCATTTACTACTGCATGTCGCTAATAAAAGATATTGTTTAGATCGTGAGAGAGACAGATTTGTATACGTATATATTCCAGTAGTGAGCACAGAAAGAGTCGTTTCTTGAGAGAAAAAAGCCCTCTCGTCGTGACATGACTTGGGTCTGTGTCAAGCAGGCATTTTAATCTCTTACATTTTTCACATTTCACATGTGTGCTGTACATTGGTCGCACAAGTTGTTGCTTTCATATGTGCTTTTTCAGATGCATTATATTTTCATGTGGCTGTGCGCGTGGAATGAGAGTATTTGGGTTTGGGAAGTAAAATACATTTCATATTTTTTGTACAAACCCGGCATTTCATATAACAATGGCTAATGATACAATATTTTTTTTGTATTTTCCGTACTTTTTATACGCTCGCTTCGTTAGAACTCTTTATAAAAGTAGCTACACACACAGTGGTCTTTTGGATGATGGCAGTAGTTGTATTAGTGGCAGTGGTGGTGATGACGTTAATAAATATTAGTGTGGTTAGTCTGGTTTGTTGGTTTTATGTATCGTTTCGTTAGCTTTTTACCACCAACACCAACCACGATTATCCCATGAATTTTCAGTAAACATAAAAAAGGGAGAAACAAAAATCCGTGAGCATGTTATAGAATATCATATTATTCCTATCGCACTCTGTGTGCTTCTCTCTTTGAGATCACAATCAAGTTGAATAATGATCTTGGTGATGATGATCCGACTTTCTCTCATGTTGTAATAATGATTTCATTGGTTTGTCAAGAACAAGCCAAGCATTTAATGACGATTCGCAAACAAAAAGACAAATAAAAATCAACGTAAATTAGAGGCAAGCAATATATAGAGGCTCCAGAAGTCGTAAAAAGAAGAGAAAAAAGCTCTCACTGAATCAAAGATTGTTGAGAGAAAAATGAGTTATAATAATGTCTTTTCGTACGGACCCGTTGAGAATAAAATGCCATCAGCAGTCTAAAGAGGAAAGATGACAAGTGGGGAAGAAACAATGAATTACGAAATTCTCCACATTTCAACTCACACACAAGAAAGGATGCTGACGACATTGAGAAGCGACATTGAGACAATATAGAAGCGAGACATTTCGTATTGTATGAAAGTTCGTATGAGCTCTTCTCTCTCTCTCTCTCTCTTCTATGCACAACATCCCCACAAAAATGTTATAAATTCAAGACGATTTTCATCCATCCCTGAGAAAAAGAAATTACAAACGTTCATGCTAGAAAAAAGGTAGAAGAAGAAGTACTACTTGAATGACAAATGACGACATTGCGCTCCCATCTTCTGCAATCTAATCCGTCGTTCGTGAACGCCTCAGGGAGGAAAAAATGTATATTTTTTTATTGTGCATGCTACAAGAAGCCTGAGATGGCAACTATATCATGAAATGAGAAGAGTGCAAACATTTCTGTAAATTGTTTGCAGGAAGCACAAGAGCACAAAACTCCTGAGGACTTTGCGAGTTTCATACTACATGTGAGTATTCTCTGCAGTTTTTGGACTCAATGTAGGGAACAGGAAATGAAGATTAGTCAAGCAAATTGAGGTACTACGCGAGCTCGAAGGTATTGTTCCCATTTATTGACATCAACATCAAACGAAGCGATTGAATGTATGCGGAGATGGTGACAATATGATTCTGGCAGCTTGTAAAAGAAAGATAAGGCTTCTTTCAAAGCTGTACATGCATCTACTTGTAGTAGGTAAGGCAAATGTTCAAAAAATCCTTTCAAAAATTATCTTCAGCCTCGGCATAACTTTGATTACATGTCAGTGCCATTGAAACCATCGCACCATCGTGCGTGCTAACCAGAGTTATTAAGTTGAAGTGCATTAGTTAATTAATAATGCAGTCCTTTATTATGTCATTCATTCTTTTTAAAAGTTTCTCTCATTTAGCACAAAATTTATGTATATTTTTCTAACAAACTGTCATCCCGTCTGTTTCGTTCCGCTTTGCAAACCTTGAGAGGGAGAGGAGAAATTCATAACAATGTGCAAGGGGAAAATGACAATCGCAAGATGCATGACAGCTATGATAGCTCCTCTCAAAAAATTAAAGGGTGGGAGTCTGCAAAAAAGAAAAGAAAAATGGAATTTCCTCAGAATCGTTGTACTCCAGCTTCCGCTCTTTCTTTCAGTTCATTTCGTACAGTTCAGTAAATTCAGAGAGAGAGAGAAGCAATGTTAATTGAAGGTTTTTGTACGTGGCTGGTAGATACACCTACACATTTCCACTCGGTTTTTACCCACTCTTTCATCTCTTCTCTCAGTCTAGACTCTGGACAATTCCAATGCTCACGCTGGTCGTTATCAGAGGAAAAGTGATGTAAGGTGTATTTTTACTCTCTCACACAAACTCTTAACAAATGTATTACATCATTCATAATACATATGTGTACATAATATGTTGTATAGTAGTTGGCAATTTGGAACGTTGAAAGGTTTCTTTTTAAAAACGTTAAAGTCTCCTATTTAAGAACTTGTATTTCATTTTGAGTTGACTTTGATCAAACTTTTTAAAGAGAAAATAAACAGGCTCAAGTTGAAAATCTTTGTTTCAGTGGAAAACAAATTGACTAGCTGAGTCACACCTTCCGTCCATAAACCACCACTGGCCTTTTCCATCATCGTAACGACTTCAACTTGAAAAGTTGCTCCCTCGCATATATCGTTATATTATCTTAACCATTCATGAACGTTTTTCATAGCCAGTTTTGAGTTTATAAAAAGAAAATCTCCATTACGCGAATATGATGATGCGCTCTACGACAGGTCGGACTGTAAAGCTAATGAACGTGAAAAATGGCAGATCATGACTCAACCATTTCAAGAGTTCAAAAACTCTCCTAAAGTTACACAACTCCCAAACAGAGCGTATAAGTTTTCACTCTGCAGCTTTTCCTTGTTACACGTCTTCCCAAAAGAGCTGTATGAAAATTAAGTTAGTGTACATTCATCCATCCCATCTCCTTCTCGTGGCGCCTTAAAAGGTTTTATATTTTTGGAGTAATGAAAAACGCACACTGTTTTAAATCAAGCGCTCGATATTCTCTCCTTCTTCAAGCCATTTTTTATTACAGCCGAGAAAAAATATTATGTATGCTGTGAGACGAAACGTTGTTTCAAATTGATAAAACAGACGATGCCTCTGTGTGCTCTAGTGTTTCCCAAGTTTTGTGGCGAGTGGAGGGTGTGAGTGTGGAGTAATCCGAAGGCAAGGTAGATGTCCAAATTTGGTAAATAATAATCTAGATTTACCTTCTCTAAAAAGCTCGATGAAAAGCATATGCATGGATGCATTTGTAAAGAATTCCTAGTTGAATTTGCCTTGATAAGAAAATATTGCTCACATTTATAATCGGTGTGTGTGGACCGTTTCAGTAGAAAAAATGTTTGAAATTTATAGAGTTTAGCAGGAAGGCTGAGGCTAAAAATAAAGAATAACATTTATAATCCACTCCTGCCCATTTTAATACTTTGTCTCGGTACGAATTTTGCATACACTTTTTCTCATCCTGTTGCGTATCTACATGTACATACATGCGTTCAACGCTTTACCAATTTACACGGGTTTAACGCGCTAATCATCTCTCAGAGAGAGAATACAGCTCGAAACGGAATATGGACTTTTAGATGGTGGCTCTTTTCAAAATTCCATGAACACCAACAATACGCAACTTTCATAAAAAAAGGAAGTGTGATGTATAGGTATGTAGATACATGTATTGCACATCGGCAAAGGGGAAAATGTGCCATTACCCTTTTCTCCTATGAAACATTGTTGCGATTACCAATTATGCATAGGGACCACAACAGGACTCCACGCCAACCTTTTTCGTCTTTGGTTCACTGCGTGAAAAAGTATAAAGCAATTGTTGTATCCAAAAAAAACATTTTTCCTTTTCTTAAAATGGAAAGAAAAAATTGAATATATATCCACACAATATATTATGCAGACTGTCTGACTCCCCTCGTTCCAATAAAGAACGGTAAAAATAGGTATAGAAGATTCCACTAACATTCTTTATCGAGCACAATGAGGACGTTTCACAGTAAGTTCATCGTCATCGAGTCTGCCATCATTTCTTCGAAAATAGAGTCAGAAAAGAAGGAGAGCCTCTCGTCATTTTGTTTTGAAAAAGGGAACAAGTGGATGAACCTGCTAAGATGTGTGTGTGTACCTATGTGTTGCATGTAAACATTCTTTGGTAACGATATCATCATCATATTTTTATATCGTGCTACACAGGATACAAATTTGTGCTCGTATGGCTCAATTTTTGCTTAAGCTTTTGAAGATACCAAAAAACCTTACTGTAGGAAGAATGGGCAAACACGAAAGTTATCATCATCCACAACATTATCTCACATGCCTATGTACTTATTTTAGGAGGACGGATGAAAAGGCAAAGTACACACAAGTACATATATCTCCATCCGTTTTTGAAAGAATGCACAAAGCACGAGAGAAGCAAAATCTTTAATATTCGTTGTGCCATTATTAGATTGCATTTTAATGAAACATTGTGTGTGTCTCTCTCTCTTTAAGAATCATCTTTTTTAAAGAAAAAAGTGTGCAAACAATGAAACCAAGAAAATGACGCGATGAGATGATGATGATGCAGCTTCATGTAATATATCCTGATTTTCACGAAGTCTCATTTTTCCCTATTGTACAGCAAAAATCTCATGAATAATAATCAAACTAATAGCAATAATAAGTGCCAGCAGGGAGAATAAATTCATGCTAATTATGACGGACGGGGATATTCATTTTGCACTTCTTCATTTCTTTCACATTCTTTTCTTCTTCTCGCTCAACATGAATTCCATTTTGCTTCCATTATTATTATTACTATTATTTTCGTGTAAACTAACTACAGTACAATTTCCCTCCTCTGTTTTTCCGCGCACATTTTGCAACTTTGTGAGAGAAGAGTAAATGTATAATTACTTTTGTTGAATTACATGAAGAGCTTTACAAGCAAATTAATGTTTCTCTTGTGCTGCTCTCGAAGAGAGTAACATTTCGAGTACGACCATATTATCATCAGTTTGCAGATATATATTTTTGTTCATTTTTCTTGTTCTGCGTAGGCTGAAGCGATTTCTACCTTCAAGCTGTGTTTTTCAGAGGAAATTGCCATTTCGACTCAAGTTATTATTCCAGTCTTCCACTTGAGCTAAAGTGCGGATCAAGACTTATCATGTGGCAGTGCAAATCGAACAAAGTGGTAGCTGTAAGGCAATCGTAGATTATTATGACACCATTACTATAATGTGACATACAAGATGTCAAGAGGAGTTTTTTCGCACAAAATCTTCACGGTTTTTCAAGGAAGGGTCAAGGACCGCCTATGAAAATAGAAAACGATGTTGTATTCACTCACAATCCTTCCCATCTTCCTACACGCTAAAGTTATTTACAAACCCGTAAAAGCTTTTAAAAGATTCCTTTTTGTAGACAGATTTTGATATTCAAATTTCTTTACATAAAGCTCTCTATTCATATCGGCTATCGACAATTTCCTTTATATTTAGTATATACCCTATTGAAATGAATTAATAGGAAGGAAGCGAGATAGCGTATTGGCTTAAATGGGTATCAAAAAAGCATTTCATTTTTATGAGATTGATGATTGAGAGATCACGTTCATAATTATATAAAATGTACTTTTTTCAACTTTTCCACAAAGCCAGAGCCAAGTTCAGCCCACGAAGGAAAATCTCAGGTATTAGACAGGATTCTCATACAGCTAAGGCGTTGCTTCATCATACAGACATTTTTCCAGCCATAATAACTATTAAAAAAGATGTGTTCCACTTTTGACTCATGTGAGATGAGAAGAGAGAACATTTTTTATCTTCAAGTGAGTGAATATGTATGTAGGGATGTGATCCCTTCTGCGCTATGGGAAACGGGTGCGTCGCGTCTCAGGTTTTGTGTGTGCGTACTACGCGACTTTTCGTATCTAGATGAATATCAAATGAGGTATTCCAATCATTGGATTCCCTGTGAATTATTGTTCCTTGGTAAAATGTGAGAGATGAGAGGACGATATTTGGTCGTGGTCCTCTCTTACTCTCTATCATTGAACATTACTCTTGTTCTCTCTGATTTCCCGACATCGGTTGGCCCTAGATACATAGGAATATTTTAAAGGTCTTCTTAAAGCAAATTCCTCTCTCCATTAAGCACAATATGGACAATGTTTAGGTTTTATAGGTATTTGGTGTACGTCCACTGCCCTCTCATTCTCTCCCCACTTTTTGCCCAAAGACACACTACTTCACGTGAAATTGTTTCCCAGAGTCTAGCCTCTCAGACGAATGAAATCATCTTCGATAATGACCGGTTTACTATTATCGCTGTCCTATCTTTGCTAGGCATTCACACGCCCAACAAGCGCGCAAAGCGGTATTAAACGTTAGATAAGGGCTATGTGACCCATTAAGGAGTAATTTCGGAATTATTTATGAGAAAGAGATACGGCGAGCTGTAGAATGCACCACTACCACCCGTTTACCCTCAAAAACATTTTTGTCGATGAACGAGAGCGAAAAAGATGAGAGCTGATACATACGTACAAATTCTACGTTTCACAATTTTCATAACTTAATACATGTAAAGAAATTTGAAATCTTCACATCAGTTCTGTTTAGCATATTGCGACCAAAGAATTCCTTTTTTGTGAGCCTGTATCGAATTTGATAGGGCAAGGCACAAAGTCTAATTCGTAAAACAATGGAGATGAACACGAGTTCATAATAATGTTTCATTTTTTCCCTCACATTCCCATAAAGTACGGTATACTCTGACATTACCATTTTCAGATTGGAGGGAGCTAAAATAGGATTTATTATTTATGGAATTTCGAATGAACTCTCATTCACATTTTTTCTTCTCTCCTGCCTGTATTGTATCATGGCTAGAAGGTACTGACTTCAGATTCAATACAGCTTTAAAAAATAAGGAGCTTACGTTGAACTCGCTCCGAGATGAATTTTTTAAAGATGATTTCATACACATTTTAGACAGGTTTTTGTATATATAAATATACGTACTATGCATTTAGGAAAAAGGTATAGAAAGAACGCAGAGAGAAAGAGAGATATGATCACTCTATCGTTTTATTTTTTACAAATCAAAATCAAAATTTTCAATCAGCTTTGGAGATTTCTCAAGAATTTCTTCTTTCTCACAGAGCGACATTGTATCTAAGTTTCTCTGCATGGAAAAATGTATGCATTTGTAATAGGTCACATATTATTAAAATGATGAACCCTCCTACAAAGAATCTACTAATGTACATATGTATATATGTATGTACGACTCCTTGTAAGGTCACATATTATTAAAATGATGAACCCTCCTACAAAGAATCTACTAATGTACATATGTATGTATGTATATATGTATGTACGACTCCTTGTAACATCTGCTAACATGTTCGTGCCATGTGAAAGCCATTGTGTAGATTTTCAATTGTTCTTTCACACTTTCTCATAGGGTGATTTGAAAATATATTTAAAATTACAAATTCTTTTTTCGCATAGAATTTGATCCTCCTTGCCATATGGGTTTCCTTGAACTCCTCTCATTATAATAAGGTGTAATAAAGCTCTGAGGTCGTCGATAACATCTGAAACAATCCTCAAATATGTTTGCTTGCCTCTCGTCTACGAGAACTGAAACGGGAATATAATACATAAAAAATTGAGTCGGCCGTATTGCTCACAATGTATTATTTTATATGAAGACGGACGTCGTTTCGCTATTTCGAAGAAATTCCGTAAAGGAGCACATCTCCTCTCCGATGATGAGAAAGCCTCAAAGAAGAGCTCTCTATTTCATATACACCCATTTAGGCAGAAGAAGAGAAAAACAGATCGTGAATGGCCGTTTCACGAGCGTCGTGACCGGGCATAAACTTTTTAGGCATGAGGTCGTGGGACACAAATATAGCTTACAAAGAACTAGTTCTGCAGCTCTAAACCACTGCACTCTGTTTCCCATCTTCTCTTCAGGTTTTCGCTCTAACTCATTTTCATCTCTATTTCCTCTCGTCTCTCAAAAAAGCCATTTGATTTTAAAGGCTTTTCCTACGTCTCAACGAAAATTGTATGTGTTCCCTCAAATCGCTTATAGGAAAATACTCTTTTCTTGTGTTTCAAATGGTATGCTCTAGAATGCTCAGTGCTCTCTATCATAATTTTTTTGGTCCGAGTAGTGTGGCATACTCCAATCATTCATGCTTTCTTTATAGATTTCTTTTCATTATGTAAAATCCTCATTCTCATCATCGTGATTACAATATGCTCACATCATATCAAGCTATCGTTCCGTTCTATTGGAGTACATTTTCATTTGATGTGGAAAAGAGATCGAGTGAATATTGCTCCTCCAATAACTCTCTCCTCCTGCTCTGCTCATCCGCTTTTCTTACTGTGTAAATGTCTTTTGCCCTTTTAAATATGATGAATAGGAGTGGAAGAAGGATTGGAAGCATACCGAGATTTCTTGTACTTTTTGGCGTTTGATGGCTGCTCAATGGATTATACACAGACGAGGATTTAAAAGTTTTGTGCCGAGTTCTTGGTCTCTCATCTTCATCTATAATTTTCTTGGAAATTGCCAGGAATAAAAAATATTTTTTCCCGTAGATTAGTCAGACTCTACACGGCGTAAAGTGTGTGTTTGCTTGCGTGCAGCCGTTTCTCCTTTTGTACGCCCATTTTGTCGACACTGAGACAAGGGGAAAAGTGATCACTGCTGTAAAACATATAAAACTGTACATTTCATATCATGCACATTTCATGTAAAAGCACTTTTTCCCTGAGAGTCATCTTGCCTATCTTGAAATTACCGTCATGTTCATCATCAGATTCATATACAATCATAAGGAGGAGAATATTTTTATGGGTGTTTTGTATACGGCCGCCGAAAACTCTGAGAGTGGAGGAAAAGGAGGAAGTTGGCGGAAATTTTTACTACAGGAAGAAGTCAGTTTACAGGGGGAAAATTCAATCGACGTGTGTAGGGGAAAAGGAGAGAAGGAGAGACTCTGGCTGGCTGTTTGGATGCATGTATCTTGTGAGCAAAGCTAAAATTGGCGTAGTCAAAACGAAGGTTCATGCTGGTCTCCACTGTTTATTTGAACTGCCAAGAGAGGTTTATTTTCGGGTGATAAGCGTGTTGCAGACCATATGGCTCTTTTGAGAGAACCACGGTTTATTACTGCGAAAAAAATCATCCAAAAAATTTGTGTTTGGAGAAAAGGGCAAAGACGGAGTGCAACATGGCTCTGATGACAGGCAGAGTCTCAGTCGCAGATTGATCTCGAGACGAAACGGAAGAATTGCATCGAAATTCATCAATACTAGACACTACTACTCCCAAAATGAAAATCGCAACAGATAGAGAGAGAGAACAGAGAGAGCAATTTCTAATTTGAAATATTACTTCTGGTGGAATCATGAGAAGCGTCGACATTTCTGACCGGTTCATTGGTTTCACATTTGGGAATGCCAGCTTCATTTGACAATTTCAACGAATAAGTTTATAATCTCAAGTAGTTGCCATCCGGCAGTTTGCAGTCTCACTCTTTTTAGGAAATTGGAAGAGATGGGAAAATGCATGATTACTTTTCGTCTGTGGAAACAGCGGATCTGATATGAGAAATATGTGTAATTTTCCCTCGAACCCATATATCTTGCAAGAAATTCTCCTTGGCGAGTTCAAAGTTATATGATATATGTGCAGCTTGCCTTTCATCCGGCTTGTCGATCTATAAAAAATTTCTCCATGTATCTGCTGTATCTAGTATCTCTCTCTCTTTTCCCTCTGGTTTTTAGATAAAAATATTTTTCGTAATGATATGATATTACACGGTTGTTTAAAAGGAAAAGATTTCCCCAAGATTCAAATTCGTTTCTTTGAGTTCTTTCCAAGAAATATATTTCTTTACAATATTATTTACATGCGAAAAAGTACATGTGTACGTGGATGTAAACGATGTAATGGGGAAAATGCATAAAAGTGAAGTAGAGATAAAATAATTTTTACAATTATTCAAAAACATGCTGTACTATGTGCCAATACTACACAAAATCACATATTCCTCACTTCTTAAGACTCTCAGTAAGGAAAGGCAATTACTTTTAGTTTTTTTTTTAAATTGGAGTGAATTGTGTAATTTAAAATATGAGCATGGATTAAGGTTTTTTGCAGGTAGTTTCACTTGAGTGTGATGGCCTGATTTGAATCGTTGACAATTTACTTTTATGGACAAAACTGATTGCCATTATCGTTTTGTGTGTTTGGCTATGCGAAGTAGCTAACAAGACGCATGCGCTATTTGAGTCGTTGACAATTTACTTTTATGGACAAAACTGATTGCCATTATCGTTTTGTGTGTTTGGCTATGCGAAGTAGCTAACAAGACGCATGCGCTAATACTCTTGTCGTCACCTCGTAATTAAGGAGTAGGATGATGTTTCAATCAAGAGAGTTAAAGGATGTGAGCTGAATTGATAATTTTTTTCTTCTCTTGCACAACTCACATAGACAGACAAGTGGCCCGTGCACTGTATTTTGCTCCATTCACTCTCGGACCAAGAAAGATAATTGTGACCATAGTCAAGGGCAGCTGAGCCAACTGTTGTTTCTTTCAACTTGCCCAATACTTTTTTTATCTCGCGAGAAAAAAATCATTTCCACCATATGTACATACATACATGTGTGTGTATTACGAATCTGAGAGAAGGATTTAATTTGAAACGGTGTCCAATAAAAATACAGAAAATAAATAGATTTTTTTATGAAATCTGCAGTCTTCAGTGGCTCGAGTCATTCCGAGCTTGTTCTCGTCTCAATTGATTTGCTGAATTGAATCGCCCTTTGGCATGAATACTGATTTCTGGATTATGCATTCTGGTCAGGGAGCCAGAAGTTATAGAAAAATGAACAAAAGGGTTGAGAGAAAACAAAAAATTACTAGTTGCAGGCGAAAATGATGACATGATGAATTAACCCGTGCTCAGCAAAGTAGTTTAGAAAAAAACTTTTTTTTTCAAATAGACACTTGTTTCATTGCATGTTTATCAATCCACTTCAATAATAAATGAGGTGCGTACAGTACAACCTAGAATTTAACTTTTTTTTTCAGTGTCATTTTATTTGCTTGTTTACATTAGCCAAAACATACGCACACACGCTCACACATGTCGTTTTGAAAAAGTTGGCAGACTCCATCTTTTACTGGGACAGAGAAATTGGTTGATGATAAAGTGTTTGAATCAAATACAAAAGCTAATGGCCCTAGATTCATTGCCAGTTATTTAAACAATGACGATGAGAGTACGCCTTTCTCNTTGAATCAAATACAAAAGCTAATGGCCCTAGATTCATTGCCAGTTATTTAAACAATGACGATGAGAGTACGCCTTTCTCGCCCTTGTTAATTTGGAGGCTTACCTGAAGCCTATTGGGGTACCTAACTAACCCAATCTCTCAAGTTACAGCGCCAGACGGTTGCAGTCTAATCTTGGTTGGCGTAAATCCAGCATGACACATTTGCGATATCAGATCTCGTCTCTGAATTTCCCACAGAAACAATGAACGAGTGAAGTTTCAAGGAAGCTGCATCAAATGTGCATTACATTCGGCCAAGCATGTTGGATTATGGGCGCATGATGTTATTACTGAGGGAGCACGTGCTCCTGCTTCCTTATCAAACTCAAACTGTGTGGGAAAAAATGAGTTTGTATATAAATTCTATCAATCCTTTATATCATTCCATACAAACTTGATGATATAGTTTCAAATGGAGAATCGGAATTCCCACACATAAGTTACTACTGCACGTTGTGCTGTGCTCCAATCGAGTTGTTTTTACATGCAGAGAATTGGCATAGTACGGACATAGAGAGAAACTTGGGAGATTCGTGCCGACTTACTGATTTCCTTTCATGATTATTACTCCACATCCAAATCCATTTTCTTCAACTCGTTTTCTCTGTTTATCTTTCCATCTCGGAGATACTCTCTCCTTTTGTGTGCTGTACAGTAATAGTAGAAGCATAGAGAAGAAACATTTGCATTTTATTTATGGTGATACTTAAATACGACAAGCTTGATCTATTTGGTATGTCAGAGAATTTTTTTCATTACTTCATTTTTCATCTCACCATCATCATGATCATGAGAGTATGAGCCACTCGCCGTCGTCAGATTTGCCTTGCCCTGTTGCTACTGAAGAGGAAGATGTGTGTGTGTGTGTGCATACGTGTGGAATCTCAGCCTTTAAGCTTTTCTTCGTCTCTTTAAAGTTATTTAGTAGGTTGGTGGAAGACGAAGACAAAAAATACAGTTGGTGAATGAGTTGAGATGCTGATCTTGTCTAAATTCAACATGAATTGCCGACACATTCTCACATTCCATTCTGTGTTTGACAGCAGAGCCGCCACCGCACCGCCTGCTACTTCAATATTCCTCTGAAAAGGAGAAAATGAAAACTTTCTTCCGTACGTTTTGTATCAATGCAAGCAGAGTATGTACTTTTTTGCAAGTATCATTTTAATAATAATTAAATACAATGAAATTTTACCTGTGAGCTTTTTTCTCGCGATAAATTCCATTTGATTCTTTTTTTCCTTTTGTGGCGCGTACATCTAGAAATGAGCGAGAAAAAATATGCAAATTAGCTGAAGTAAAGAAATTCTGTGTTTTTGAGTCCAGGTGTAAGATTTAAAATTAACAACGAGGTGCCCTATCAAATTCCACTGTAAGGTCATCATCATTTAACTTTAAAGTGGCTGCTAAAAACCCCAAAAAGAAAGAATGCAGAGGGAGAAGAGTCGAATGGGATTTTTTTTTGTTTATACCATCGTAAAAAACGATGTGCTACACAAAAATCTCCTTTTACACTCAATTCTCTCAGTGTGAAGAATGGTAAATAGGAAGAGAAATTGCCAGTTACGCTTTATAACCGTATCTATTTGCCTTTTAGCATTTAGGTGGAAACGAAGAAAGGTGACGGATCACTGACTGGGTGACTGACTCACTAACACTTTAGAAAAAGTGAGTGACTGTTTGTGGTAAAAAAATGGTCTGGTAAAAAATTGTGAAACGATTGCTGAAGAATATTCTTAAGTAAAATTTTTTCCTTCATCATGATGACTCGGATGGAGCTGCTCTCGCTTTGATTGCGAATTCTCGAGTTCAGTAACATTTTGGAAAATGTGTTTATTTATTTAAAGCCAAAAGCCTTTATATTTATAGCACCACAGGACTCTTCCTCTGGTTTATGACGTTGTGGTCATCTTTATCCATAAATGTCTTCATCTTTTACAGTTTGAGATTTAGAGGAGAGAGAGAGGAGAGAAAAGATATAAAATTATTGACACTTTTGGGCTCACCACTTTTAAAATGCTTGTGTAAAGCTGAAATTCAAAAGTTTGATTAAAACTCGTGTATTTAAATTCCTGTAGTTACAAGCTATAAAACAAAATCATGTTATGTTCATGGTGCAAGAATTCGAGAGTTTTTTCGTATGCAGTAGTATTTACAGGATCTCTATTTCGGGAAAAAAATACTGTTAACCTTTTCAAAAATGATGACGAAGGAAGACAATTCAGATGAGACGCAAGTAGGAGGCAGAGAAGAGCGAGAGAGAGAGCAGATCAATGCACTGGTTCTTCTATTTCCCCGTAGGCGAATTTCTCATGTCAGCATG
>JAHZMY010000999.1:0-35381 GCA_027743915.1 Seira sanloemensis
ATCGGTTTCACCTTCGCCCTCGATTAATCGAGGCGGTATCCGCTTACTCTCATTCGCATATCCGTTATATCCAATACCCCCTTTTCTTGGAGCTGGTGATTTTGGTTCAATTATCTCTGATGTAAGTGGTTGACTTTTTATAAGATTTGGTTTCTTCCACGCGTACGAATTTGCAAGAGTTTCTTTCGTCATAGAGGCTGGAGGTTCCAGATATTCATCTGAAGATATCATTCCTACACGTTGAGGTTGTGGCGGTTGTCGTGAGGCGTCAACCCGTCCATTTAAACTGGGCGGCTCAATATTATGTCGAATGCCTGGAGAGGAAGCGATAGAAGTACGTGGGCGACCGGTAAGTGCCTCAGTTATTGGTCGTGCAGAGCTGGACGTTGGGCCGGTGTCTCCTGGTTCGGGACCACCTAAAGAACTTTGATGTGACATTTCGAGCCTTCTGTTTCGACTTTCAAGTTCTCTTTCCAACATTCCACGAAACGTATTCCCGCGATTTGACATACGAGATCTATTAAATAATTAAAGTCGCTCCAATAAATATAGGTCAACGTAGTCCCTTCTGATGCTGCAGGACTTACTGTATTTCTCGTTTGTGTTTTTCGATAAGCTCTAAGACTCGATTACCGCACTCGACGACCATACTCTGGCTGGCAGTTCCTGTAGCTGGGGTGTTTGCTGGAAGTGGACGGTCATCCTCAGCCCCGACCTCGTTGTCGTCATGTACGTAGAGGGGCATGAGGAGATTTGCTGGAGAAAGTACAAGTTCGTAGACATGTACATAGATTTAAATAAAACATATCAAAATGTCATCAAGATTTTTTTGACTTCGTAACTTACAATTTGGGATGCGCTTTTAGGATTTAACTTTAAATTTCAAAATCAAAGGGTAGAGCCATTAGATGCGAGCGACTTTTCATATAGCGAGGTATTTTAGTAATGTTTTCGTTTGTATCGTAAATTGAACACTTGACAGTTGCATCAACTAGGGTAAGAAATAGGCTTACGAAAGCAGGCAGTATTTCTTTCCAGTACACATAATACAATTTAATTCGTTAGAATTATTTCTAAGCTATGGTAATTTAAAGCTTGGAATATTTTGCATAAGATTTTTAGTTAGTCAATTGGTGAGGTGAAATGGCAAGAATGGGGCATTCTGAGAATCACATTAAGAATGTAACGGGTAACGAAGGATATTTTCTTGTTAGATGCTGCATCGCAAACTCAATATTTGTGTTACGTTTATTTCAATTTATAAATAAAATTCTATTATTATTTCCAAGCTTAGATATCCACGTATATTTAGTGTAATACTATATGTAGTGCATATTGACCGCTATTTCTCACAGCTACGTATTTATCGTTTTTCGCTATTCCACTTAATCATTACTGTTATATCTATTTAAACCAATATCAATGTCTTATATACAATGTAGAAAAACGATTTATTCCAAATTGGAAGAAGCCCGGATTGTTAGAGGTCGAGTCTATGGTATCTCCAAAATTGGTTCTGATAGAGGCTTCTTAAGACTTTCGCCACTTTGCTTAACACTTAATGTAGGTTCAGAACTCGGTCCCTTGACGCCACTACTGTTCTTCTTCGCCACGCTTAGTTCCGAACTGGGTGTTCTCACACTGGGGGTTCTTACACTGGGGGTTCTCACACTGCCCCTGCTATGCTTTCGAACGCTCGAGTTTGAGTCCGAGTCCGACCTGTGAGATCCAGGGGATAACATTTGAGTAGGAGTGGCTGAGAACAGTTTTTGACCAAGTCTCTGGCACAATGACTTCATTTTTCGTTCCTGCAGAAACTCGAGCGCCTCTTCAACCAAGTGAGGATACACCATCAAGAATTTACTCCAAAGTCGAAACGGCAAACTGTGCACAAATTCATTTTAAAAAAATCATGAGTTAAAATCCTTATCCTAAAGGCTTTATTATTCAAACTGTTGTCTACCAAATACAAACCTCGTATTTCTCTTTCGTTATTCGTAGCCTCAAGTCATTCTGGAGAAGGTCAGTGTCCAACGCTTCGACCTTTGAGAGCTCCTTCACTAACTTATTCGCTTGTTGGGTAGCACGTCTAATTTTCTCCTTTTGCCCGTTGAGATCAATAATAAGTCCTTGGAGTTCATACTGTCTCTCAAGAAACTTTTGTTCCGCATCGTTTCTTTCCGAAATGGCCTGATCAAGCTTTCCTTGCAACATTGAAATCTTTTGTTGGTACTCTGTCCGCTTGGTTTTCGCAAATTTTAGATCGCGCGCAGCCTCAAGCTGCTTCTGTTTAAGTTCCTCCATTTGTCGCCCTTCATCAGCTACAAAAATTAATATTTTTAAAAAGTTATTTGACATGATATAAACAATAAATCCATTTATGGTTCAAGTTTCCAACTGTTTGCAGTGGCTGGCTTCAAGCTGTCTTTGAAAACTTCGTTAGTTCCAATCATAAGAGCCAAGGTATTCTGCAACCCCTCCACAATTTTTTCAGCTTCCTTCACACGGTGATCCCACTTATCACCTTCCCTTCAAATAAGAAATAACAAAATTGAAATAAAAAGTGAAAGCAAGCACATTTACATAAACCCAACTTGAACTTACTGCCTAAACTCTTCCTTCTCCTGTGCCAGTTTAATAATGTAGTATGCAGGCGAACGACCCGAGTCATCTTCGGGAGGTGAGTCCTCCTCGCCACCCTTCCACATTTGAAGCATAATACCTTCATATCTTCGCTTCTTGGATTTGGCGTCACCAGAGACGTCGTGAACCTTCATCCTCAACTTTAGCGATTCCTCTTGCACAATTCGTTTTTTACTGACGAGAAGAGTACAATACGTCTCTATATCTCGCTTTCTTGCATTGACCACCTATTATTAAACACAATTACATAATTAATATTTGTTCCCGAAATCAATGTGAGTGAGACCTTCTTTTTGTACCGTTTGCAATGTGAGCCGTTCTTGCTCGAGATCAAGCATCTTCGACTCGCAATCTTTTATCGAGTCAAGCATTTTCCGCATTTGTATTTGGACCAACGAATAGGTGACCGAGTTATCTTTGATTAGCTCGAGCGCATTTTCTTGCTCCTTTACAATTCTAACATCAACAGGAGTACATTACATTACATTACATTACATTACAAGGGAGCAAATTACGGAGCAATTAAATGCTTTTAGCCATTTTTGTGGATTACCGTTTGCTTTCCATAGCCAGTCTGTGAAGCTGAATCTCATAGGTCTTGTTATCCTCCTTCTCCTTGTCGAGCTCTTTTTGGCACAGATTTGTCACCACTTCGCAGTGCTGACTCTGAGCAGTGATTAGGGTCTGATTTTTCACAAGGTCCACGATTTTCTCCTTCATTACCGCTATCTGATTCTGCGCCATATGATAGTCATCCTGGTTTTCAAAGCTGCTTGCTGGGTTTTCAAATGTACGAATTTTCGTCGTCAGCTTCATTATCTTGTGGTCCATCCTGTACAATACGGTTCCGTTTCCCAGTAGCTTTCAGAAAAATCAGGAAAAGAGATTACTATGAGATGTCTAGTTCATGTTTTAGAGACCTCTAATCAATTCATCTTACCTTATCCCGGGCGTCTGCCAACTCCTTTTTAGCCTTTACTAAAGTTGCTTTGGCGTTTCTTGCCTGTGCATCGACCAGTATAATTTGCTCCTTGATTTTAAAAACCTGCATTTCCTTTTGCGACTTCCAGTTTGTCTGCTTTTCCAGCTCTTTGATAAAGGTTTCTTCTTGTTTTTCCTCCTTCTCAAGGAACTCCTGAAGCTGGACGTAGTGCTCCGAGGTCGTTGAATGGTCCTTTGTAACCTCCTTATACTTTGCCTTCATTAGATCCAGCTCCTCTTTTGCTTTCACCATTTTCTCGAACCAGCTGTCCGTTTCATAATTTAGCTTATCCATCTCGACTATAACGGCTTTAATCTCCTTGTCGAGTTGCATGATGTAGGCTGCGACGTCTTTCACCGCGTCGTCGTTATCATCAACTTGCGCTTGCATGTCACGTTTCTTTGCTTGCAAATGACCCATTCTTCGTTCCAATGCTGACAGCTCGATCATATACGATTTTGTCTGTTGCTGAATTTGGTCGTAGAAAGCCTCTTGTTTCTCGAGCAGTTCTTTGGCACTCTTCAGTTTCAAGGCGATTTGATTGTGGTCCTACGAAATTCGGAGATATAGAGAATAGCAAAATGAGACTAATGTGTTTAAATTATGTAATTATGATTTTATGCATTGATACTGTATTTTATTGTACATAGCAAGTGTACATAATCTCTTCGTCCCTGTCTTCCAGTGCCCTCAAGGTCTCTTTCCAGCTCTCAATCTTTTTATTTCTCTCCTCATGAGCCTTGCGAAAGGACTTTGTCAAAAACTCAAACTCGTTCTTCAAAATGTCTGACTCGGAAACTGTATGATCCAATTGAACTTTTGACGCCTCGATTGTTTCGCCAATTCGTCGATAATCTTCTTCGCATTTCTAAAATGTACAGCAGTTTAACACAATATCAGTAATTTTCTTGATCATTTATCCAAAATTCTCTCAACCACAAAACATTGGTGACATAAGTACCCTTGCTCTTTCATCGTCAGTTTGGGAAACCTCATTAATGAAGTTAATGTACGCATCTTCCTTGCCAAACTTTTCTTCAAAAGCAACAATCGCCTGCTTATCAAAGTTAATCACGTCCACAAATTCAGCCAGCGAATCTTTACGCCTCAAGACGTCACATTCCAAAATGTTATTTCGCTCGTTCAACTCCTTCAACGATTTCGCCATTTTCCTTATGTCCTGCTGAGTTTTGGCGAGCTCTCGTTCCGACAAGGAGACAATTTGCCTTTCCTTTTCAAGTTGACTTCGTTTGGCTGTCTCAATTTCCTGCAGGTTTCAAGATTTTTTTTGCCAGGGTAGTTGAAAGAGAAATATACGAGCTAAAATTGACGACTACCTTTATATGCTTTAGTTTTGAATCCAAATTCTTTAAATAATTCTCCGCGTTCTCAACAGCCAGCTTCTCCTCCTGAAATTGATTGCTGATCGCCACCAGCCGCGACTGCTTCGCGTCAAGCTAAAAGAAATGTAATGTCTTTGACAACTATGCATAGATAATTTTAAGAGCTAGCGGTCAGAAGTCATTAAGCCCATACCAATTCTTCCAATTTTTGATTCTCTGCATTGGCTATAGGTAATCGGAAGCCTGACCCCCAACCAAGGCTCTTCAACATTTCGGTCAACTGCTTTGTATCCGCCATAATTACGAAAAATAGATAATAGCACGTCCAACAGAACCAGTATCTTCTTATATAATGTCGGATAGAATCCTTATCACGACTTTCTCCACGCAATGATCAGATTCCCCCAAAAATAATGTGATATAGTGATATCCTATTTTCTACTCGGTAGCAGTTAATGAAGAACGAAAGACTTTAATGAATACGTACGACTAATACAGTCCATGATCCGAATGCACACGAATTAAAATAATCATAAATAGATTGTAATCTTATTATCTTAGCCCAATCTAGTTTTTAAAACACTCCCGACTTGACTTGTACGCAAAATTGATGTTACAGACTGAGGACTCAATGTGATGGCTTCGGTATGTTTTACAAACGTCTTTAAGGAAACTGTGCAAATAGATTGATCAATACATATCACCGACTTTGAAATAAGGTGACAGATACCCAAGTCTTTCCTGTCAGCTCTTTGTTGAATCAATACATATTTATCGATCGCAAATATGAGCAGTGCAATTTGTTATGGCGATCATGTCAGCATGCGAGAATGTCGAACATTTTCATTCGAAATGTAACTGTATCTCTGTGTCACTGTATGACGCTGTAATGTATGTATGGATGATAATAGTTTTACATAAACCACCGCATGATATTTAGACAGTAAAAAAATGGGACTAAATCTTAAATAAAATTTGATGCGAAATGTACAAATATTTGTGAAAAATGACAAATGAGAAACATTATAAATAGTTTAAAATTTGTAGAAGTATTTTATTCTACATTTTTGTAGTAAATTGATACATATAACAATCCGCTTATTTTAAGTCTTGGTTTACTTGCGGGCTTGTTGACGACCTTGGTCCTGGAAGAAAGAAAAAAAGTTGTGTAAATATTTTAATATGGACTGAAAATATTTTTTGATTAACGAAACTTATTGGAGATAGATAAAAGGAAACTGAAAATGGAAAAATAGTAAATACTTAAAACTTGAAATTATAACACTTATTTAATTGACATCAAGATCAGTAAGTATAGGTTTAGACGTTTAAAATTTTATCTCATTCTCACCTTATCCTTGGGGACACACCTGGCGCAGTTTGTGCATCTCACTGGCTTGACATGACCGCGGCCATGCTTAGACCTTCCGTTATTACGGCGCTTCGAAGTCTGAAATTAAAAAAAAAATAGTTTTAACTTTTAGGCGGATCAGTTACCACCACTTGGAGAAAATCACTATTTATTATTCATTTGGCATTTCAAATGGACGAGCTACAACTAAATGTCATGGTCAAACAAAGTCAACTAGACTTCAACTATAAACATCACTTTTCAATTAAAGAACAAATACATAATTAGAAAAAAATGTATTTCTTAACACAAAGTAACTAACAGAAAGTAACTGGAAAAATTATTTCCACAATAACTTACCATTGTTCTTTTAAAATTGCAATAAACTTCAAAATATCACGGAATATTTCAATGACACGATAATCTATTAGATTGCCGATCAAAAGACTGCTTTTGCTTGTGGAGCGTCCACACGGGCTGCTTTTTGAGAAGTTGTGCTCCGGCATGGGGCCATCTGACACTAACAAAAATGTGCTCTTTTCTTGCAAATGTTTGCTGCTGCTACTACCAGCATTATGTGAGTGGAGCCCGTCTGCAGTAGTATGCTCAACACATTCCGTAATCTCAAAGAGAACTTAAAATTTAGCCGCGACCGCAGTGTCAACAATCCACAACTTGGAAAGCAACAAAAACACAACACATGAAAAAAGTTTCAAAAGGTCTTGGAAAGTTGAAAGAAGTAGACATTATCATTAATTATTAATTATAAGTATTTGTTATTTTAAAAGTTCACCTTCGTTAGCCAGTCAGAGACATTCTCCAACATGCCTCCATTAAACTTAGTGTTCGATTTGAAAACCGTGAAGAAGCAAATTGTGACTGAATATCATAACTGCACCAAGAGGGGCTTAAAGAAGTCGGCAAAAATGGTACAGCAATTATTTCTAACCTTCTTTATTTGTTCAATAGTATAATATCTACATTAAGTTATCTATGTGTAGGTTAAGTTATCTACCATAACAGACAATTGAAAGCCACTTATTTTTAAAACTTTTTCCCAGGCTTGCCGAGTTGAACTTTGCCTTGAATCACGTCAAACTTGACTCCAAAAGTTCTTCGGATGCATCGGCCCTGCAGTTTGAACAAAAGGAATTCTATGACACATACGTTTTGTGTAAATCATTCTTTGACAACGATGAACATTTGAGGTGAGATACGATACAAGATTAGCAGAACTAACTTTGCACAAAACGGTTAGTTAAACATTGTTGGTTTTTAGGTGCGCGTTTTTTGCGGAGCCCTTTTCCAAACACTGTGCTGTCCTGCGATTTCTCCGATTTTATGCTCTGTTCCTTGATTGCGAAAAGAAACGACTGGAGAGCATGAGTGAACTAACAGGTATTTGGATGCGATACGAGATGACGATGACACCACATAATGTTGTCTTTAGTTTTAACGACTATTTTGGAATATTTTGTTTCCTTCTAAATTACAGTTGTATCAGATCCAAAACAAATGGAGCACTTAAGTGAACTAAGTCATGAAATTCTTGCTTCGTATCCGGAAGGAAAGGATCCACTGAATTACGATCCATATGATCTCTACCTCTTGGGGATGATATCTCGCCGATTAGGAGATGTTGAAATGGCTACCAATTATTTAGTTGGAGCTGTGAACGCTAATTCCAATATTTGGGGTGCATGGATTGAGCTATCTTTTCTAATTGTCGATAGAAAGCATGTAAGTTTAATGTAGGATTTGAAAAATGTTGAAATGGCTACCAATTATTTAGTTGGAGCTGTGAACGCTAATTCCAATATTTGGGGTGCATGGATTGAGCTATCTTTTCTAATTGTCGATAGAAAGCATGTAAGTTTAGGATTTGAAAATTATGACTCATGTGACCCAACGTTATTATATACTAATTGATTTATAATTTTTCTTTGGTTTTTAGCTTGCCAAGATGGAGTTAGAAAATCTTCCCATCAATTGGATGTACTATTTTTTTATCGGACATATTTATTTGGAACTGCACATGAACGAAAAAGCACTGAAGACGTTTTTTGCGCTCCAAAAGGCCGGCTTTCATAAAAGTACATACATTAAAAGTCAGATCGCCATCGCGTATCACAACGTACAAAGTAAGAACTGAACAAGAAAAAAATATTACTTTTCACTAAATTAATTTTAACTATCGTAAAGTCAACATTTTATTGGCGTTTTCAATTTTCATCCATGTTCAGGGGTTGATGAGGCCATCGAGACATTTGACTCGTTATCTGAAGAAGATCCTTACAGACTCGACGACATGGATTTGTACTCAAATATGCTGTACGTCAAAGAGAACGAAAAAGCACTGAAAACGTTTTTTGCGCTCCAAAAGGCCGGCTTTCATAAAAGTACATACATTAAAAGTCAGATCGCCATCGCGTATCACAACGTACAAAGTAAGAACTGAACACGAAGAAAATATTACTTTTCTTAAATTAATTTTAACTTTCGTAAAGTTAACATTTTATTTTATTGGCGATTTCAATTTTCATCCATGTTTAGGGGTTGATGAGGCCATCGAGACATTTGACTCGTTATCTGAAGAAGATCCTTACAGACTCGACGACATGGATTTGTACTCAAATATGCTGTACGTCAAAGGGGAAAAGTACTATTTGCAGGTGCTAGCAAATAAGGCTGTAGAAATTGACAAATACAGGGTGGAAACATCTTGCATTATAGGTATGCATTTGGTTTTGACCGACGTCATTTATTTTTGACAAAGTGTGCACTATACTATACAATTTGACCTGTCTCGCAAATGTCTAATGTTAATATTTGATTTAATGTTACCATTAGGAAATCTACATAGTTTAAAGCGAGAGCATCATAAAGCAATAGAATATTTTGAGCGGGCGTTGCGGATAAACCCATATTATTTATCAGCATGGACCCTAATGGGTCATGAATTTATGGAGTTGAAAAACTCAAATGCGGCTATTCAGTGTTACAGAGAAGCAGTTGGTAAAGTTTTATCAAAAATATTAATGTTTGCTCATTGTTATTAATGTTGAATGTTGATTAATAATTGAATTGCTATTTTTTAAATCTGCAGAGGTAAATCGACATGACTATAGAGCGTGGAACGGATTAGGACAAACGTACGATATTTTGAAAATGCCTGCATACAGCCTGTATTACTACAAACAAGCCCACAATTTGCGTCCTAATGATAGTCGACTTTTAACTGCGCTGGGAGAGGCATATGACCTAATGGGTCATGAATTTATGGAGTTGAAAAACTCAAATGCGGCTATTCAGTGTTACAGAGAAGCAGTTGGTAAAGTTTCATCAAAAAATAAATGTTTGCCCATTGTTATTAATGTTGAATGTTTATTAATAATTGAATTGCTATTTTTTTAAATCTGCAGAGGTAAATCGACATGACTATAGAGCGTGGAACGGGTTGGGACAAACGTACGATATTTTGAAAATGCCTGCATACAGCCTGTATTACTACAAACAAGCCCACAATTTGCGTCCTAATGATAGTCGACTTTTAACTGCGCTGGGAGAGGCATATGAGAAACTGGATAGACCTCGCTGTGCTGCCAAATGTTATGAACGAGCGAAACAATTAGGCGACATTGAAGGATTAGCCGTTTTAAAACTCGCAAAGTAAGATAATCATTTCTTGTGTGAACTTAAGCTAAATGAGTTTTAAATGTTATTAAAGTGTTATTTTTCCTTTTAGAATGCAAAAACTAACTGATCCCGATAAGGCTGCCGTGGCGTACCTAGAGTATCTGCAAGAAATGCAGGTAAATAGTGTTTCGGATAGGGATGAAGAAGGGAAAGCCCATCTGTTCTTGGCAACGTATAATTACAATAAGAAGGATTACGAAGTTTCGTACAAGCATGCCTTCAAGTGTTTAGAGTATCCTGAGGTGAGATTGAACTCCAAATTACCTTTTAATAAGGAGTTTGCAACCAAATCATAGATAATAACCTTAAATTTTTGAATATTCCCTCAGGTCAAAGACGAAGCTAAAAATCTGTTGGGAAAATTGGCTGCTGCCAAAGATCCACTAGCAGATGGCGACGGAGACACTACGAGAAATGAAGGATTAGACTTGGACATGGATATCTCAACTACGGATGATACCACGCCACATGAAGCATCCACAATAGGGATCGGGGATTCAACTGCACCATAATTTACGGATAATTGTTTAATTTTTACAGCTTATTCTATTTTTGGATTTCGGCATTTACATTAGTACGCAATAAAGACGAAGAAATTGAAAAAGTATTCTCTGCAAAAGAGTGATTTACAATCAACTACCAAATACCTAATGAAAAGTGTTACAAGACTTACTATGAACTAATTGAAACTAAACACTAGATTAAATCACTCTCTCAATATTGCTGCACTATAACACGTAGTGAATTTTCAGTTTATCATATGGGCTTCATATTTTTATCCACTTAGGTATTTGCTATATCCTATGTGCATAACTTTTGAATAGTTCTTTTCCTTTTGATCAGCTTCCTTTACTATCAGTTTCTATTGTACTGAAAAGTCATCATAAGATTTCAATATTCTAATAAAACTTAATCCGTTCTAATAATATTCTATTCAGTTCTTCTCGAAAAAACTGAATACAAATATAAACACAGCAAAAGTCTTTATACTCCACACACAATAGAATGCCCAGAAAAGGCTTTTTATTCCAAATAGAGATGGATAGAATCTGTCAGGAGCAGGAGGAGAGAAAAGGAATCCATCAGCTTTGCATTCAGATTAGGTATTCGACATTGTAAAAAGAAGGAACAAAATACATTGTAAAAAAATGATGTCGTTTTATCTCCTCTGGAGAAAGTCGAAGAGACTTGCTGTTAAAAAAAGCGATATGATATACCATGAAATTGGTAAACGGGCAGATAAGCCAATCCTCGTTGAACCAAATATGAAGCATTTCATTTGGCATATCTGTGCATACGTGTATTTTGAAGCTTAATTTAGCCGGATCAATTTGGACTTGTCGCATATATGCAAATATTTTGCATAGAGATAAAAGCTATTTCTACGAAATAGTGGCAATATATTAGCTTTACTTGTAATTTACCAATATTTAACAATTCATAAGCATCATTAACAAGTAACCCGTGTGAACATAGCGGTTTCAAGCACATTAAGTATTGAACGTAAGGAATTTCCCTTACGTTTTGCCCCCGAAGAACATATGTATGCTTACTTCTTTTTGTCTAGGAAAGACCACAATAATTTAGGCTGTTTTCTTCTTCCTCACTCACAAAACTAAAGTGACAAGCACTTTTCACTTAAAATTGCTGGTGAGCCCATATTACAAAACTTGATATGTCACAAAAAATAAATTATCTCCCGAAAAAAGCATAATTCATTATCATCATCGTCGTCACATAAAACGCATTTTTCGAAAGGAAAGCACGAACCGCGCCCTGTATTCATAAGTCTGAAAGATGGAATAAAAAAGCTAGCAAAAAGGAGGAAAGAATGGGATAGAGGACACATAAAAAAGTATTGTTATTATTGTATCCTTTGTTGACCTAAAAAGTAGTTCTGCCTACTTCTGAAAGCATAGCAAAGTGGGATTGAATTCATCCTTTCTTCTGAATCATCTCTCGCTTTTACCGTCTTCTCTCTTACTCCGTGTAATGTAATGCATTTTTAAAAAGGGACAACGACAAAAAAAAGCGTATTGCGGACTGAAGAATATGAAAAAGCGCATTCTATTTCCCTAAAAATAATATTGTGCGTAGGCATCTGTGTGGTAGTGGTGGTGTCATCATCGTTTCAATAAAAATTTTATGTAATAATATTTTATGTCATATCATTATATTATTGCAGCGTGCACTTCTCCAAAATATGTCTCCTTCACATTATGTATGAACTAATACAGAACATAATGTCCTCTTCTCTTCCAAGTGTCTCCTTTTTTCCCATGCATGATGGACGGAAAAAAGGAAAGATGATATAGCACAAGCTGTTGATGTCATTTTATTCTATGTGTTCCATTATTATTACTCCTATTATTGTGCATCTCGAAAAAAAGATGATGTTAGGTATGGAAGGAGAAGAATATGGTATCTTTTGCCTTGTTGTTGCTCAAAAAGCCCGAATCAAATGAATAGCTATGATCTGGCGAAACATCTTTTTCTAAAGATGTACACGGTACTTTCTCAGGACTAAAAGAAACTATGTTCAAGGAACTTAAGAAGGATATGTATATTTTATGAGTCGAGCCATTTTCAGTGACTTGAGCGATTTTTGTGACTTTTTGAGGGGGAGTTGTTGTGTGCTCCATGTGGACATGTTTTTCAAGAGGCGTGTCAAGCCGGAAATAGACGGGCTAAATGTGGTCCATCTGCCATTAGTTTTTCCCTATTCAGGAATTTGGACATGTCGTTTATTTCCATACTCCTTTTCTGGAAAAAATGTACTTGGCTTAATTCAAAGCATGAAAAATCAAAAATGGCTATCTGGGACAATGGAGAAACACAGGAAAACTTATTTAGGTAACTCCACACAAGAGGATACAATACCAATAGCAAAACTATCATTTGGATTTGGACTTGGCGTTTAGGGAACCTGGGAAGTTTAAACACGCTGTGTGTATTTTTAATCATGTTGGAATTAAAAACAAATTTACTTAAGTATGTGTACCTGGGACTTGCTACTTTGGAAGAAATTGTAAATTCTAAGATTTCCAGGATTATTTTAAATTCTTGAATCACTAGAGAGCATAATATTGCATATCGTAAAGAAGGCCATTTTATGGTTGCGCAACCTGTAAAACCTCTTAAATAAAAAACGAAAGGATTTAATATGTTAAGGCTAACAACATGTGTCAAGTGAGACACACGTCCTTGAAAGAAGTAACCAAAAGACACGAAACCGTGTCCAGCAAACATGAATCCCAAGAGTAAATGAAATCGTAAAGTTTTTTTTAAACCCAACTTTACCACAGATAACTTCTTTTTTACCCTTGTACTCAATCACAATAAACTTGTTACTGAAATTGTAAATTGTTTTATTTGAGAAATGAAAGACTTCTGCTGTTTCATGAATAGACAATATGAAGTGATCATTTGAAAATCATATCTCTTTTGGAAAAGAATTGACTTGTCCCTATCACACAAAACATTTTTATTGGTTGTAATGATGCAAGTAATAAAATGCTGATGAGTGCAAGGGTGCACAGCCTTATCTTGTTATCTCCTAAAGATGAAACAAGATGTGCTTAGCAATACAGACTTTTGTACACACTTTCCTCGTTATCTGAGTTATGTCAAGTGTTTTATTTCCTACAAACTACATTCCAATTTTACTAGCGAGCAGTTTCTAAAAATATGCATGCTCTTTCCTGGTTTAAAAGTATTTCCTGAATAACAAGATGAGCGGACTCTAAACTCTTTAAATGCTTAAAATGCAATAAACCGTTTATACCTACACAAGAATAGTTTCAATCCGTGCCTTCTACATAGGTCACAGATGAACCTATTTCCTTTCTTACACTTTATTAAGTATGTGCGTAGTAAATATAATGCTTAGCAATGCAGACTTTTGTACACACTTTCCTCGTTATCTGAGTTATGTCAAGTGTTTTATTTCCTACAAACTACATTCCAATTTTACTAGCGCGCAGTTTCTAAAAATATGTATGCTCTTTCCTGGTTAAAAAGTCTTTCCTGAATAACAAGATGAGCGGACTCTAAACTCTTTAAATGCTTAAAATGCAATAAACCGTTTGTACCTACACAAGAATAGTTTCAATCCGTGCCTTCTACATAGGTCACAGATGAACCTATTTCCTTTCTTACACTTTATTAAGTATGTGCGTAGTAAATATAAAACTACTTTCCTAACATAAATTTATATTGGAAGAAATTAGTTTCACTTTACAAAAATACGCCAAGCGCTTTAAAATGCTCGAGTTCAAACGGATTAAAAAAAAGTGAGTGGAGAGTCACTCTTCTGGACTCACCTACTCGTTAAGTCAGCGGACATCATGTAGTGTAAACGTGAAGCATGCATAATGCATCTCACAGGCAAAGCCCTGGGTGAGTTCCAGGAAAAGGCAAATGTTTTCCCATAAAAAATAATAATCAAGCCCTAATTCAGCCCGTTACAAGAGCAAAGAGCTCTTTCAAAAATAAATATGAAGCATGAACACAAATATTATAAAGTGAAATGCGACCTGACATAATTCATTTATTCCGTGCATTCAACTTATCGTAATCATAACATAAAGGAATGATATTGGTATAGACAAAAAAAACTCTCTCCCTTTTTTGTAAGTAGCATTCATTAACCATAAATGCTCGTATTAGGACACAGCATAGGAAAGTTCTTAAATGTGAAAAATGACTGTGCAGTTAGCTATTTTTGTGTGATGTTTTTCACAAGAGGGTCCTTGACAAAAATATTTAGTGATTCTGTCCCAACGCAGACTACCATAATATTTTTTGTCCACTTATTTACGCTCATTTAATGCACCCATTTACTTTACTTGCGCTTTTATTTCCTCTCTCGTTTTTTTTGTTTGAAGGGAAACTACGTTTTTGTGTACCATTTAGTTCCAAATTAGAGGCTTGTGTCAACCCAACTGGAATGAAGTGATAGATACCAGCTAGAATTTTTTTCCATGAACCCTTTTCTCAGAAAAAACTTCACACGTTCCCGAGTGTACGGAAATATTTTTTTTAAAAATGATTTTAACGGGTAAAAAATTTATTTCGTGGTATATTATATTGAGCTTCAGTGTAAAATCTGCCTTCCACTCTTGATACACCTCTCAGGCTTGAAGAAGAGCAATCTGACTTTTTAATGACTAACTTATTAACTCGGGATGGCTTGTTGACTCCAGCATTTTCTCGGAATCACGACTTTCCTTGTGTAAGGAAGCGAAAAGTCAAGCTCGTATTGGAGTTAGGTATTAAGCTTATTTTTACGCTGCAGTAGAATAGAACTTTCCTAGCAAAGTAATGCGGCAAAGAAAGTAGTACCTTTCAGTATTTAAAACATTTTAAACTAGATTACAAATTTGTACATTATTTGAAAATGTACTGGCAAAACCTGCACATAAAATATATCACGATTTTTTAAATTAAAGTCCGAGAGGTGTATGCATTTTAAAACTACCACTGGAAAAGTTATGTAGATGTGACAAGTTTTAATCTCCGATCCATATTCTACGAAGTATGTAATAACATTTAAAATTTTAGGAATTCATATTGACGCTAGTATGAAGACTCCTCTGAATGATGACACGCGATGACAATGGTGGGTTACGGTAAACCTAAAAAAAGTCCGAGTAGTGATCAGGGAAGCATTAAATGATTTTTATATTATTTTCGTTCTTGTTGGTTGTTTTGATGAGATGGAATAGCATATCATATGGAACGTGTCGAAATCATCATTTATCATACGATTGTGCTTCATCACCCTCTTTCTCCTCTCAACTTTTTATGAATGAGAGAGTAAATGGCTTGGATTGTGAAAAGGATGAATAATGGTTCTATTTCCAGAACTAAACTGAACTCTCTCCCACGGAGACATTACCAGATACTGAAATTCCAACTGGAAAACGCAACAACGTAACGTGCAATATTGGAAATGAACCACTTCAGGAAAAAGCTAAAGCACACATCATCTCATCTCAAAAATTTATTTATCATTTGTAATATTTTGTAAACTTATAATAGCGTATACCCGAAGAGACTTTGTCTAGCTTCGGAAAAGAATAAGCAAATGCAATCCAAATAACAAACAAAAGGCAAAAAATCGAACCACCAACCACCCTGTCTCTCTCCTTTGTTCTGCTCCAATATTGGATTTTGGAGTAGAGCATTTGTCTCTCGTTACACGTCCACATGAGCAATTTGTTCAGTTTGGTTAAGTGGCTTCAGCATAAGCAGTGACATATGTATGCATGTATCGTTTACGGAATTTTGTATTGTTGGACGAAGACAGGAAGGAAGAGAATGATAAATGAAAATCGCATTTCATCATTACAAAGCACTTAAAAATCACATCAAGTGAAAGCACGAATATGTTGTGAATAAAGTTTAGGCTTAGCCTTTTATTATTATGTACTTACATAATGCAGGCGCTAACTACAAAATGGCATATATTCAAAACTAAAGTTAAATAATAAATTTATATTTGCTGCTTAAATGTCAAATTAAATATAAGTTTCACCTACCTAATATTCCCTTAACTGGTAAATATTTAGGCATGTACATTTCAAATTTAATGGTGTGTGAGGTGAAGTAAAGGTTTCGCATCATCGCCAGCAGCTATGCCATTGTGTCCCACAGCCGTGACTCATGGTCACACATTCCAGTCAGCACTTTAAAATACCTGCGCAAATTCTGAAGAGAATTTGAGAGAATACCAGTCTGTTCTGTTAGTTGTCCTTTCACTTCATTTCCCTAAGTGACTGCAAATGATAGTTAAAACCATTGTCATAAAATTTATTTGCATTGCGTTATTGAAGTGCCAAGATTTTGCAAATAGGTAAATACTCAACAAATTTCAATCCATGTACCTCTTGCTACAGGCATAGAGTGCGAGAGAGAAGTTGTAGTAATCTAAAGAGTCACTCTTAACAGGTTAGGGTTAGGGAGAACGATCGACCAGGGAGAGATGAGTTTGTTGAAAGAGAAGCGGGTTGCCCCAAGAGCCGAGCCGTTTGTGTCATCCCAAGGGAGCTCTTATCTTTCATCGTTCCCAGTTATTCATTTTAATTCCAGACACGAGATTTTTTCAACCCTATCTCCTTTGGCAGTATGCATCTATTTACACTAACGCAACATGCACGCACTTCACTTCACACCCAATTCATATCAGGAAGGTAAAAAGAGGGAGGGAAAGTGGAATTGAGTCAGGGATGTGTGCAATTCCATGATTATAGAGTTGACTGTAACGGCCAACCTACAAAACTTTTACCTACTTGAGTATTTTATAGATATTCAAATTTTACATTTTGTCTTTTTCTGATCAACTTAATATATATTTGTAATTATATAAAAAAATTGTATAGCTAAACTTTGGTTTAAGCTTGCAAAATGTTTTAGTTTTCTGAAAGTTGCCGTTGCAAAGTCTATTCACTATTGCAGCACTTATTGCTCAACTAAACCTCTTGAAGAGTTTTTAAGTTGCTGCATTTTAAAAGAAACATTTTGCAATTCAGGAAGTTTGCTTTTTCGTTTATCCAATAAGGTTAACAATTATTTTCCTGTTTTTCTCAAATTTCACAGTTCAACGGTTAATTTTGTTCTTTTACTTTTCTCATTACACTGTGAATAATAAGGTCTGCTGATGCAAGACATTATCACACGAGCTAACAACCCTTGAGCGCATAAAAATCCTTTAATTTTCTCCAGATCTTACATAATCAGTACCAACCGTATGAAAGGTTTGAAAAAAATATTTTTATTCGAATTAGGGAATTAAGCAGAGTAGAAAAAATCGAGGACGTTCTCGAAAACAGGAGAGAAGTTTATAAAAAAATTGGTACAAGTACATTTTTACGTAAAAATACATATTACCCGTGCTCCCGCTTTCTCTAATTCTTTCATCTCTGAAGCTCGTTATACCACTCCAATAATTCCTCAAGACTGATTATCATATACTCGCCTCTATATAACAAATTTTATATTTTTTATCCCGTATTATTAAAGTAACTAATACGTATTGAAATACGAAATTTATAAAAAAATGCCCCATTAAGGGGAAAAATACAATGAAAACGGTAAAAGTTATGTTATCTTTTAAGCATTTTCTTTTGTCAAAGCCGGTTCTTACAACAGCTCAACTTATTTTTTTTATATTTTGATTCTCACAATTCATGGTAATTCAACAAAAACACGAAACTCTCTTTATATAAAACTTTCCTACTTTTAACACTTTTTTGTTTGCTTTGTGAGACTCCTACATTTAAAACTTGCTAAACTGGAGTTTGTAGCATATACATACAAGTTAAGTAGTTTAAGCGTAAAGAATAAGTGGTATGAAGGGAAAGATTATTTTCTTCATTAATTTTTTTCGCTGTGGAGTTCTGTTCACACGGGTCGGTGATCTTATGAATAAAAATTCTGTTTACATTTATATAGCCTTTTGTCGCGCATCATTATATTAATTGCTAGCATCATTTCTCTAACAAGTTGCCATTTCCATTAAAATTCGATGATCATTTTCATAAGTGTAGAAAATGTTGTCTAAATTTGGATTTCTAAAAGCTGTTTACCATTTCAACCTTCTAAACTTTTAACGAATAAGTTATAACGTTATAAGAGTTTATTGTATAATTTGTATATTTTTTTGCTAACATTTCCGTAATGAATGCGCTTGAGATAATGAACAAAGCCAACTTCATCTCTACCTTTTCCATTCTGATGTGTATTTTTTTGTAGAAAATGAAAGCAAGTCATTTATCACACCACCAAGGTAGATAAAAGGATGAGCATATAAATAGAAAAAATTTGTATCTTCCACGAGAAAAAAAGATCACCATTATCTATTATATTTATAGACATGTGTTTTTCTCCAACTAAATTTAATGAATAAAACCGCACGGACACAAGCTGTGTGTGTGGCTTTCATTCTGTCTCGGTATCCCATTAGTAGAAGCCAAAACCAAAACAAATAACATCCCATTGTGCGCCAGAGTACAAAAGTGTTTTTCTACATCGGAACAAAAAATGTGTATCATTATTATCATTAGTAAGTGACTTTGATGCTACTGAAATATCAAAATCAAAAGAGATAACGCGTATTATAACAGTATCATGGCGGAAAGAGAATGCGGCTTTTTTTCTATCAAAATGGACAGCAGTTTGTGAAAGGAAATGATGGAGATATTGGAAACATGATTGTCTTCCTGAAGTACTCCACCTCATTGTTTGCCTTGTTTCAACAAGAAAAATCCACTAAAATGGTAATAATCCTGCCGGCAGAGAATGGCTTTAGCAAATAGACATGATTACAGCCATCACCCGGCTCGATATAGGAAGACGCCTGTGGAAATGAGGCACTTTTAATGGAAAATCCGTAAATATGCATAATGCGCTTAATGCATGAAATGACTTGGTATAAATAAGCAGAGTAAAAGCGCGTCCACTTTGATCTTCAAACCGATATAATTTACCGATTTATCTTCCCATTTTTATTATGTCGTAATAACATCCATTTGAAAGGAGATGGATAGTTTTGTATGCTCCCTCTGTAAAACGTGTACGGCTTTGGTTTTCGTGTGATGGGCCATATAGATTTTCCAAGTGGTGGTGTGTAATAATATTATATAAGTTTTACACATGCTTGTTTTCTAGCGCAGTAGATGGATGGACTGTGAGGGCAGGCATGTCAAAAGGGTAAGAATAAATAGATTAGCCTTGCCCTGGTAAAAGCTAGTGAAATGGAACCACTTATTGGACGCAAAAGCTTCATCATCGTAATAAAATATGATCCTGATCTTGTACCGATATCTGTCTTTTCCCTTTCTCTCTCCTCTCCCCCTCCGTCCATTTCCCCTCGCCTCTCTGCAGAGTAGTTGCTCTACCTTCTAGAGTGTAATAAAATGTGTGTTGGTGTCTGTCAAAATCATCTTTTAAATCTCTCCCCTGAAAAGTTAAACCTGCCTCATGTTGCCCCAAACCTTCCAAAATTCCAGCATTTTCTGAAACCTGAAGATAAAAAAAACAACCTGTATCATACAATATACATATTATTATAGATACATTAATATACTATGCAGTCTTGATCCTGCCGTAATTTATTTGCATCTTAACTTTACCCAAGTTGATCACGTACATTTTCCGCACCACTGCAGACATTTGGCTCACTCAGGACGAACTCGACGTTCGCCTCAAGAATTTTAAGTTGAGGGACATTGGGACTGATTTACACACAGTCTGCAGATAAAAAACTTGTGCCAAGCCCTAAATCCATAATGAACGTGATGACTTTAATTGTAGGCTTCTTCAGTCCCAACAGCTCATTTCTTTGTGACATTTTCACACGGTCATTTTCCCCTCAGTCGTCTTTTTTGCTCAGGCTAAAATATTCATGCCAAAAATTGTTCACATATGTACCTTCTTAATCATTTTTCATGGATGGTGATTATGACTGCAGTCTCAAGGTAGGCGAAAAAGAATTTACTGACTCGCGAGAACTGAGATGATGATGGTGAGAAGTTGTCAAACATCGCAGCATGCAGTACTTGAGCAAAGTCAAGTGCCGTCGTTGTCCCTAGATCGTCGAGGTAAAAGTCGACGATATGAAAAAAAATTCCATTGATGCCGCAAAAAAGCGCGCAAGTTACGTTCTTAACTTGAAGTTCTTGAATCTTGATTAGTATGAAGTAGACACTTGACCAAATAAATACGACTGCGGAGCTTGGGAAAGAGGACAGTTTATACCGGCATGAGACAATTTACGAAATGTGCATTGCACTGGGGCAGTGAAATTGCCTTTATCCCTCGCAGCTCTACTCCTGCTTGTTCATATATCATTACCAGGTTTAACAAGGTGAGAACGGAGAACTCTTATCCCCACATAAATTACGAGAAAGGCGGAAGAAAATCGTACCGCTGATGTAAGCCCCAATCTTAAGTCAAGAGGAAATCCACTCGAGACAGTTGGCCAAGCTTCAACATTTCGAGGGGAGAAAATACGCTTTGTTCACATAACATTACCTGAGCCACTTGTAATATTTTATTTTCTCCTAATCCATATCAGAGTAGTATATTGAAAATAATGCATATTGGATGAACAATGGAAGTCGTTGCAATAATTTTATGACTTACTCCTTCATATATTTTCCCAGGTTCAAGTAAATTTCAAAGATGTAATGAGTTTTTGCCGCCTTTTCTGCTCATTATTCATGGAATAATGGCAATTATTGCGAACAAAAAAGTGCAAAAGGCATTTTGAACCATGAATAGTAAATTTGGATGTTTGCATATGAACTGCATTTGTAGCAATGTCCTCATCACAAGGATTTCGTAGTTGTAAAGCTACGCAGTAGCCGAGTCTTTGAAATTGTGAAGAGCTTAATGGCGTGAGTAATAACAACAAATAATTCTCCTCGCAGGACTTAAACATGCCAGACAAATCACACGAGAAGAAAACCTCTCTATTTTGCGAGGGGACAATATGAAAATAAATAGTGTTTCGCGAGTTTATACCAGCCTCTGACACAAATGATGCTGCCGCCACACCAAAGAAAAGCGAAGAAAGAAAGCCTCAAATAAGGAAAACATAAATAATCCCTGCATCAATATTAACTTCATACGGGGGACATAAATTAAGTCAAAAACATTTACGAACGAGAAAATTCATTTGAGATAGCATCTGCAGCGCAATGAAGTATCTGCAGTAGTAGTGGTGGTGGTTGTGGGAGCGTGAGAGTTATGCGGTGGTAGCACCGTGAAGCAAAACGACTAAAAGCTCTCTGCTCTCTTGATACATTTATATTGTAGGATCCTTTTGTTACAGCGAATGATGAGAGTTGGAACAAAACAACATGTGTTTCTGGAACACAATAGGCGTTCCTAAGTGGTCAAGTGTCTTCCCATTATTCAGCCCGCTAGCATCTCCGCTTTTTTCACTACAATCAGCTTCTCTGTGTTTCTAGATACGGGGCTTTTGTTCGTCTCCTTTAACTCTTTTTTTTGTGTGTAGGCGCATCCGAATGAGCAAGGAATGACGAGGACGACGTGCTCTGCTCTGGCGAAAGGAAGGAGATGATCGTTTCACATCTTTTTCTTCCCGTTTTGTTATACTCGTGAAATAAAATGTCGAGAGTATGCAAAGGATATGGGATACATAATGGAGTACAATGCGGAGCTTCCTCTTGTTTCTTTGTAATCATTTTCACTGCTCAGACGCAGTCGAACATAACCTTTTCAGAATTTGTGTAGTCTTTTGTGTGCCGTCAACTTTACGTGAATTTTTTTTTAGATCATGTCAAAATTGCAACCTGTGTGCAGGTAGCGTAGGATTGTAGGATGAATGGTATGAGCTTTTGAGGGCTAAGTGAGACAGGTCAATAATATTTCAGAAAGAGAGCTTTGTATCACTTTTATCAGCTCAATTTATCACAATTATGCCTATGCTATTGCGGCATGCTCAGAGAGAAAATATTACTGATGGGTTGGCAGTCCCGCACGTTTCTTTAGCTCATGCCGACCTCGTCATCCCCAAATGGCCATGTGTCGGTAATTATCTTGTTAGCCAATTTTATGATTTAATCAACTTTGATCATCATAATTTTGCAAATGCATCCAACAAACATTAGGAAAAAGTAAAGTTTCACAATTCTGCCATTTAGAGTGAAACTATTTTGTCGTATATGGAGAAAATATTATATCGGTTGTAGAATAGAGAAATGAGTTGTTTTCAAAAGTTTTGACAGATTACTAAAAAATTCTCGCTTTAAATTATCTCAAAGGAGCCAGTCTACAACAACCACCAGGAATTTGTAACGCATTTAACGCTGATGCTCATTTTGTATACAATTGGAATAAAGTCATCATATTTTCTTTAGATTGAAAACAACCCACTCAGAGAGACACTTAAGTACTGATTTTGAGATGTAATCCTTTCACATAAAAGTTGAAATGTAAAATGATTGTAAGAGAATCAAAGGAATGCATAAGTACTGCAAAGTAAATGAATTGGTTTTTTTTCTTCGCTCAATTGGACAAACTCTTGCCAGTTTATTTGGTATTCAAGGAGGACTCTCAAAAAAGAGTATTTTCTTTCGGAAAAAATATATGACAAAATGGACATATCGTCTTGAAAGAATATTGTGTGGGAAGGAGCCGGTTTGTCTACCAAAAGGTCTTCAGTCTTGAGGCATCAAATGAGTGGAGAAAAAGTTGAGACATTCAAAATACCTCTCGAATTCACTGAAAAATGGGAAAACATGGAATTTCATTCAATTCCGAAGAGATGAGCTGAATTAGGCACTCACTCATTTCACGAATCACTTGAGTCTCTTTGAGAGAAGGAATTCCTAAAATTCCATTGACTGGAGATTGCCAGAGCTCAACTGGACAGCCACTTACGAATCCTCCCTAAATCTTTGAAGATTATCCCTATTAGAGGAGTAGATAAAGGAAATAGGTAGATATATACATACATAGATAGAAGACGCAAATAACAAGTTGTGAGGGTGAGGAAGTAAAAGAGCACATAATATGCAGTACACATATCGACTCTTCCTTTTAACAAGTTTTAACAACTTTAAATTTTTTAGGAAATAAACCTTACTTCAACTATAAAAGAAGTTATCTTCAAAAGAAATTTACGGGGGAATCAAGAAAAAGCTCCAACATTCATAAAGCCATTAGCTGTTATTACCCTGTAATAATATTTCCAGGTGGAAAAAGTGATTCTAGAAAAACGTGATAATATACTTGTAATTCAAGTGTATAAACATGTGGTTTACAAAAATTTCTTTAAAAATGTTACGAAAAGGGTTGAGCCGGTATTTACCATCTTTTTTTAGGGAAAAACGTGCTCATGCTGACTTTGAAGGAAACCACCAGTGATTTTCCACCTGGTATTTTAGCATAATATCCACTAAACACATATTTCCCGATCTACATGCATCCCACGAATGGTATTCATACCGTACCGCGGAGTAAGGTAAATGTTGATAAGATCATGAATTGTGTACATTCCAGTGATTCGCTATATCATATCTGTCTAATTTGAATGTTTTCCCAGTTTGAAATAAACTTTTGCTCTCAGCTGCTGCTGATCTACCTGGCTCAAAATGGAAATGAATCAAATACTTTTGTAGAAAGAGAGAAAGAAAAAATCTACACATGCACCACAGTATCATTTAAAACAATCTTTGAATTTGACTGCATATTTTCAAGTCGCATCCTCAATGAGGATTCCTCATAGATTTTCTGGAGATTCAAACAACACGATTTTTTTTTACAAAAGCTATTTGTGTCGAGAGAGCGAGCGGTTAGTCTTTATATGCTGGTGAAAGACATTATTTCTTTTTTTTGGTGTGGTGCAATGCTGGAAAAGTGTGGTATGTCGTGTGAAGGGGAATGAGTCTCTGTGACGAACCATGTTCTCACACTCCAGTAGGGAACATTTTTTCAGAAAGTGTTTTTCAAAAATAATGGCCACGACATTAGGTAGTAGAGATAAAAATCAGGAAATAGTTCTTCACTCTTCTGAAGAGCAATGCCGTTCTACGACATATTTTCAATGGGATGGATGGTGGTGGGTACGCTATAAATATTGTTATGATAGGGATAGATCGAGGATGATGTTGCTCTTGCTGCTGTTAGTTTTCAGCCTTTCAATGACACCTTTGTCCAACACCTGTTGCGAGTCACAGTGAGAAAAATAAATCGGTGGAAGATACTACAAGAGACCCTTTTGTTCCCCCTCTGTAGATATGTATTTACATCCTGAATCCATCTATTTCGAGTGATTATCCTTGCCGTTCAATTGATCAAGGAACCACTTTGTCTAGCGTGCCTCTCTTGATTTTGAGTTAGGTCATATGACCTGTGTAATGTATATTCTTGCGAGTAACTTCTGAGAAATGAATTGAATTCTTCGAGATCCGCATTACTCTCGGTTTCCTCATTTTCCTCCTTGCATGTTCCTTCCTTCCTTGCTTGTAATTGCATGTCATTCTAACTGAGATTAGAATTTTCGAAATTAAAGATTCATGAATAAGATTGTGGCCCTCGTAATTCAATACGCATGTGAATCAAATTAAAATGATAAATTTAGAATTTTATCAAATGCATGACACTTAATTACTGTATCATTCTAGATAATTGCTACTAGCAATTTGCTAGTCATGTGAGTAATTGAAGGGTAATATAAAAGGTGCTGATAATACGGGGGAGACGTAAGACCAGTAGTTGTGCCGTGAAACCAGTCGTAGTAATCAGAGATAATCATCAAAAACATTGAGTTCATGTGAGTTTACGGGTACTTTGGGAAAACTCATGTCAGCTTTAATTAGGAATTCCTTGCTTTTGAAAAGTCATTAAAATACCAAAAGTATACAATACTTCCCGTGCAAAGTATGTAATTCACCTTTTTTTACCTTATGAATTATTGACTTTTCTTGTTTTAAAATTTTAATCTGTTCGTCAAAGGTTAAAACGATAAAATTACATGCGCTTGTAGCTTTCTTTTTCGCACAAGAAGAATTGGCAGGAGAGGAAATTTATTTTTCCAACTGTGCCATAAATTGAAGACTTGGAATTTATTTTAAATACTTGCACATTCTTAGTTAAGATAACATTACTGTCGGCTGTGGTGTTCTGTTCCCTACGAATTAAATCTCACCAAGAAAACGTGAAATAACAGTTACCGTTTTCTATGTTTCATCATCATCACCCTCTCCCCATTTTCTCTTTTTTAAAAGTCATTTCATTGTCTTGTTTTGTCTGGACTTGTCAAGAGAATTTTTCCATAGTCATCTAATTGCTATCGAAAAGCAGTCTTTTTATAATGTCCTCAAAATTAAAAAAAATCCTTTCATCCGCAGTCTCCCTCCAATTTTTTGAACTGTAACAATACCATACAATAAGATGAGTCAACGAGAAAAAACTCTTTAGAATTTCTATTTTACACAATCTATTTTTGTTGCAAGGATCAAACTGAAGCTGAATGCATGTTGAAAATAATTACTGCTCGATTGGTGCATGTTTATACTGAATTTGTTTAAGTCAAGATATTTTTCGAGATACACAAATTCTGACTTGTGTAGTAGTTGCTGATAGAGAACTACTCCAAGAGAAGAAGTCCAATGGTCAAGTTGGATAGCGAACGTGTTTGCATCAGCTTTATTCACATATATATTCACATACTATTTCAGTGGGTATACTTGTGTATGCTGATTGAAACTGAAGGGAAGAAATTAGTTGCTTTGTGTCCGCTAAATTCCTGCCAGTTTACCTATTTCATCGTAATGAAAATGATAACAATGCAGAAAATAACAGCACAATCATCATTATAATAACAAAATAGTAACAGAAGGACGCACAATGATGCAGAGCTTGCTCTTATTATTATTTACAATTACAAGGGNTATAATAACAAAATAGTAACAGAAGGACGCACAATGATGCAGAGCTTGCTCTTATTATTATTTACAATTACAAGGGGACTAAATAGGAATCAGAAGAAAACTAAAGTGGTGCTGATGATGCTTCTCTTCGGCTCAAGAAGAATGCTGTGTATATTGATAATCTACTGCTCTTACTTTTGCTCCTCAATCTAACCAGCACCACCAGCAGTATTAATCTGCCTTGTTATTGTGAAGATGAAAAAAATTATAAAAAGAACCAGGGCAGGGCATCCACGATACAAGTTTGGCCATTGTCCCGAAAAAATGCAAGTAATTCAAAGCACCACCAGCAGTAATAATCTGCCTTGTTATTGTGAAGATGAAAAAAATTATAAAAAGAACCAGGGCAGGGCATCCACGATACAAGTTTGGCCATTGTCCCGAAAAAATGCAAGTAATTCAAGAAGCTCATCTAGAATAATATGAATGATAAGACTGCAGCAGTGCTTTTGTTCTGCAGAGAAAAGGTATAAAAATGAGGGTATGGGGAGATTAACGGGAAAGGCAAAACGTAATTCAACCAACAGACTTTTTTTTATATAGAATTGGCTTCTTTCCTGCAATTAACCATCAATAATGCAAGTTTTTTTATGAAAGGGAGAGAATACGAGCTTATTAGAAATTGATGCTTTCCCAAAACCAAGTAATCAACGTATGTATAACTGGAAAAACTGACTTCAACTTTCTAGTGGAATCTAATATCTGGTTTTACTGGAAAATTCGTGGTAATGGGTAATAATCACAATGATGGGTTGAAAACATGAAATCATGGTAATTTCATGCTTATCAAACGCTAAAGAGATGGATATGCATAGCTAGCAAAAAAAGATTGTTGTGGTGCAGATGTAGACGTATGTATATTTATAAAATGGACACATACATACATGCATACTATGTGAATGCTCTCTCAAGATGTTGAAAAACGTCTTTAATTATGTTGTCAGCAACGGTGAATTTCACGCAGCTCAGGATTTTTTTTCTCAAAAATCATCAAGAAGCTATGTGAGTCTACCTTTTTCAATTTTACACTTAATTACAGAATTTCACGTGAACTCACGTTTACTCTTTACGTAGTTTGGTGGAACGCACGTTTTCCTAATTTCACACATATCTTGAGCGATCACACACCAGTTGATTAACTTGTTATCGGGAATCTATGTCTTCTGCAATTGGGGTAAGGAAAACTGACGTTTTACTGAACAATTTTAAACTGTTTTTATCCCGGAAATATCTATTCTTTTACGTGATCTGATCGTACGAGATTTATACGTATACATTTGAACTCCAAAATCTTTCATGTACATAGTTTTTGCAAGTAGTGCTTTAAAATACCTACTTAGCTAATTAGATATTTAAATTTCGGTGGAAGGACAGATATTATACAAGTTATACAGCTACATATGTATTTAATATGAGGTAGATAGAGTGGTATTATGTTTGTAATGCACGGCTTTCATGTCTCGAATTTTCACCTGCTACGATGAACTTAAGTCAGTGAGATTTGGTGATTCTCACAAGTTTTTGTTACCAGCAGTGCTCTTTATTTCCATGTTGGAGATCGTCCACGATGACTATGCACAATCTTTGTTTTCATTTTATTAAAAGTTTTTCATCATCTAACTATTGAAATATTGTAAACCTTGCTTTTGATGTGCATCGCGTAACAAGACGGTTATTAAACCTAGTTTATACACTCTTGAACGCATCTTCCAACTGATGCACGCAAAAGTGCGGTTTACGACTTGCTGTTTTTAGGTTAACTTTTTCATAATATGGAATGCTAAAGCGGACATTGGATTTATATCGGGACGTAATGCTATTATTTTCAATTCAAAAATTGAGCTCGTGGAGTTTAACCATTATAAATATTACGTAAAACCATATATCGTCATTTTCTTTATTTTTTGGTAAGGCAATACCAACACTAGCATCTGCTTATAAATTGTAGAACTAGGGGTCAATATAATTAGCAAAAGTACATACATGGCCTGCATTATAAATATGTTCTTCTTTTAAATTACCCACCCTGAAGAATACGTTTTATGAAAATTATGATTCAACTAACCATTTGTTGCCACTTACGGACATTACAATTACACGTGGCCAGATTTGAACTCTGAATGAAGTGAGCTTTTAAAAACGTATTAATAAAAAATAATTACATACATTGATGTGCATATATGTATACATAAACTAAACAAATCAAAACAGAGTTGCATTATTTATTTTCCACGTTTGTTCACATTTCCCCGGTTTTTGGATGTCTACGTGGGCAATTTTTATGTAATCAAAACAAAATAAGATGAAAAGAGCGTATGCTCTCCTTCCGACTTCACACCGTTTTGTTATTTTGTTCTGATTGCAAGATAGTTTTTAGTTTTCTGATATACGAAAAGATGTGTTAACTCTTACTACGCGTAAATACAAAACAAAATAAGATGAAAAGAGCGTATGCTCTCCTTCCGACTTCACACCGTTTTGTTATTTTGTTCTGATTGCAAGATAGTTTTTAGTTTTCTGATATACGAAAAGATGTGTTAACCCTTACTACGCGTAAATTGTCAAGTATGTAAGTGTGATATGAAAAGGCTGTTTCATACTTTCCGAGCTCCTTGATATACATATTACGATGTTCCAGGGTGCCTACAATCGTCTCCGATAAAAGAGATGGAATCTAAAGAAAAAGGAGTGAAAAGAAAAGGAAACAGAAGAAGAAGTAGGAGCTCTTGCGCTCCCTTTTCTTTACTTTTTCTCAACTCTTGTTTCTCCTTTCTTGTTATTCCATTCTCTCTCATACAACTTTTACTCTTCGCGTCGTTTTCTGCTCGTTGAAAAGGATGCTGCTCCTCTCCAGGTCTCTCTTCTGATGATGATCACAAAAATACTTTTATGTAGCAAACTTTCTGTACACTTTTTCCTAATAAATATCGCAAAGAAGGAGAACGAGACAATAATGGTGAAAAAGTTTAAAGGAGAAGAGAAATGGAATTGAATAAAGTATAAAGGAAGAAAGGAAGAGACACAGAATATAAATTTTCAGCTCACATTTGGAATGTTTGTTCGGCAACAATATTGTAAAAGGCAGGGAAAACTAAGATGGTGACGATAAGGTAAAAGGTAAGCAAGGAATGGGGAAAACAGGAAGATATGCATTAATTTAGACATTCTCCATATGGAATTAGTACATGTATGTCATCATCCAGTCGTATTCACAAGTCTTCTACAGGCATTGTAATGAAAAATGATGCAATGCGTTTTCTCAACACCCAAAAAATATCTCTTATAAAGCAAAGCTAGTAGTACTCACGGCTCTTCTTTTCAGCTCTCCGAAACCTTTTCAAATTCTGATTCCATCCGAGAACAACAAATAATTCGAGAAAAAGAGATGAAGGATACAATGCAATCCGAAAATCTGGGGAACAACTCTTTCCTTTTGGAAAAATGAGGGGGTGAACAAGGAGAGAGTGGAGAAAACTCACATTTCAATCTCTTCCTTTGCAGTCGCCTTGTACAGCTCCACTCTCTTCTTCATACTTCTTCTTTTTCCACCTTTTTCTTCATCATCAGCATAAAGTTTTTAACAGTTACTTCCCTTCATAATATAACAAAACTTGGAATTGTTCTCTTTTCCCTATTCTTTCACTTTTCTTTCTACGTTCGAGAGAATGAAAGCTCTCTCTCTCTCTCTCTCGCTTCCTTTCCCGTTTCTTTTGAAGAATCAATACTACTGATGTTATTGTAGAAGAAAACAAAAATGAAATGAGAAGGAGGATATCGCTTTTCGTTAATTATATTCTTTCATTACTCATCGAGCAACGAATATGTTTAATGGATTGGAAAAAGAACAACGGAAGCAGAGTATCTTTTTTTGAGAAGAGTTGCGAAATTGAACAACGTGAGATAGGAAACAATGCTCGAAATTAGACACACTCTCAGAAACCATCCCAAGTAAAATTATATCCTGCCAAAAGAACTAATTGCATTCAATGCGTAATTTAAGACTCTTGTAAGATTGGTAGAAATTTTATTCTGGGAAGCCAAGTTCAAAAACTTGCGTATATGAAATAAAAAAGATGCCAAATTAGGGTACATGTAGGCATATGTACGATTCAGGTGTGCAGGTAAAAGAGCGTGATCTCTCAGAGTATTTCAAGCTCATCGTTATCCCCACATCAGCATTTAAGCCTGCTTGTTAAACGCTCCAAGTATCGTCCCCATTAGTTAGATATGCTTGAAATGGCTGGCAGTGAAGCGGCTCATCATCTCGAGAAAAAGGGAGATTTTATAAGAGGCGGTGGTTCCACAAAGTCTAGCTTGACAATTTTCTGCCCTGACGGGCGAATAAATACTTTTTGCCTTTTGAGTCTTCTTGGACCAAAGCTACTTATTATTACTAATATAAAGATTTGATCCTGAACCCTTATAAAGAAAGCGAGGAGACATGTATGTTCATACATATTATAACGACTCATGTGAGCACCATGGCTTGTAAGGGCAATGAAGCAAGTGAGTTTTCAGAGACTTGATTTCACAAATTCTAAGCACATATAAGCAATCGTGCATGCAACCGTGGATGGATGGATGAGACCGACGAGGAATTTTTCTGTGTAACTTACGTTCAAGCAGAACAATCAAGGGATGTCCAGGCCAAGAAATATCATTGATCGGCATCCCCTTTGAGAAGACTCCACTCTGTCTCCTGAGCCAGAGTTGTTGACGTAGACATCGCATCGTGGACCTGAATCGTGAGCTAACTTTTGTGTCCTTCTCGTTGCAGCTATAATGGGGGTGCAGGTAGCCTCAAGGCATAATGTTAAATTTGGAGTAAAGTGCAGGCACTCGGTGTGTAGTGGTAAACTTGCCAGAGAGTAATGAAACTGAATAATAATAAAATGAAGTGTAATTGTTACAAGTACGTATGCATATGTACATAACAGCTGCATCCTAACAATAGCGGTAATAAGAGTTCTCCTTAAATTATTTATGGAGGGACAATTGCAGAAGTAGTAATGTTCTCAAAAAAGAAGTTTACTGTTGTTTCATTTTCTTCAACTTCCTCAGCTTGGCTCAGCCCAAGTGAGGAAGGGAAATGAAAAGACAAAATTTTTATGAGATGAAAAAGGCGGATGACAAAGACGGAGAGAAAATGAGAAAATATTGCTGAGTTGCCCTCTTCTCTCTGGATATTTACAGTAGAATTACTACGAACAATAAATGGCAGCACAGGTATATAAGGTGTTCCATGAGAGGAGAAATAAAAGCACATGACAAAAGATCTCTTAAACAAAGGGTCAAATTCCAGAGTTGACCCCTGAAAAGCGACGCCACGCAGGCTGGGACAGCCTCTAAGATTCTCTCACGAACAGAAAGAAAGAGATGGAGGAGAGATTGAAGAAGGCAAAAAAGACAACGACAGAGTATAAAGGAATGCGCTGGATATAAAAAGCGAACTGCTGTCTCAAGGGATATATCTTAGAAAGAAATATGTATCCTGTGCATTTATCTGGTATCAACAGCCAGTCGGTCTGGTCCACACAGAGTCAAGTATGAGTTACAATCTCTTAAGATCTCCATTCTTTTCTTTTCCTGGAATCCATTGTTACATTGGGATTCTCTTAAAGAACCACGCAAATGAAAGAATGGAAGAAGGAAAAACAAGAGACACATGGAAAATGCTCAAGACGGAGAAGAAAGGGGACCGAGTGTGAACTTTTCTTGAGAGAAAAAATAAAAAAGTTTTTGCTGCATTATAAAAAGTATGATGCGATAGGCTATTACTTTTTAAGCCCTGTTAATGTAGCTCAATAGCATTAAATGTTAAGAAGATTTTCTCTCGGTGTGTATGTGTCGGAACGTTTTAGCCCCTGAGTTGTTTTACCTGCTGTCATTGTAAATACTCGGTAGACATTGCACGACTTTACAAAGCAGATGGTGATGACGACAAAAGAATTCGATGTGAACCTTGCCCCATTTATCAATCTTCCAGTGGCCATTTCAGTTCCATCCAGCCACCATGTTTCCATCGAAATCTTTCGACGTCATTTCCGTTTCACCACATCTGGCATGAGGTATCAATCCACGGTGTAAAAAATCGTGCTCAAAATTGACTTCCAGTGGCCATTTCAGTTCCATCCAGCCACCATGTTTCCATCGAAATCTTTCGACGTCATTTCCGTTTCACCACATCTGGCATGAGGTATCAATCCACGGTGTAAAAAAATCGTGCTCAAAATTGTTTTTTCAATAAAAAATCAATTCATGATCTGATTTGATTAAATAGAGGCCCAGTTAACAAACTATGGATCGTGGATGTGTCTTTTTAGACAAAATAAGCATACTACATATATACATACTTTGTAAAATGTCGTAAATACACGTTTTAGTTTTCTTTTATCTTTCAAAAAATTCTTTAAAGTCACATTTCATCTCTTTGAAGGTATTGCAGGTACTTACACATGCTAGCCCATTGAAAAGCTACATATGCATAGAATTAAAACGCATATTATTTTTACTAATTCTTTTCACGTGAGTGTAACATAAATAGTAAAGATCATGGTCTCCATATTATACTTAATAATTGAAGTAATAATGAGATTATTATTATTCCGTCTTTGTTATTATGCTCATGAAAAGCTTTATATCTCACATATCTCATTTTTACCTTTTACCCATTGCTTTTGTTAAATTGTAATCTCTTGAACAGGATGATGCAGCAACATAGCCTCCACGTTTTCTTTGTATTTGTACTTCCAACTTTTTTATTGAATTAATATGCTTGTGAGAAGTAAGTGTGGGATTGTCATACGCTTATCATTTTCATGTCTTTCTTTACACTTCACGTTAATTTTTACAGCGTTTGACACTGCATGAAATATTTAGGGAAAACTGTCTGCATTACAAGTCTCTTTCTCTCAAGAACAGAGGCGACAGTAAGATTTTGTAAAGTATAGAATTTTACACCTCGCCGTTAATAAAAAATGCAGTTTTTCCTAGTAATTACACCTTGGACTTCATAATTCATAAACAAGTGCGTAGTTTTCAAGCGGGTACAAATTATTGTGTGCTTAGCATATATGAACTTTGTTCACGTAGATGATACAAAAAGTTTGAAAGTAAATAGTCGGGTGAGAAGCAGAGTTCTAAACTATTTGTAAGTATCCTCTAAAGTCATGAGTCCATGAATTTTTTCTAGCGTGTCTCAGCATTGGTATTCGAATCACTCAAAGTCATCAGCAGAATGAAGCCATAATGTTCAAGTTATAATGTACGCATGAAAACAGGAAAATCAACCTTAGTTTCGCCCTTCATTGTTTCCACTTTCCCATTTTCCCTCTTTTCTAGGCGTCACAGGAGCAATTACATAAACGAAATTGAAACAACTTTTTGGTCATTGTTTCACCCAAAAATAACAAGCAAAGTTGGCTCTCTTTCCGCCAAATACTGAATGTAACGTAAAAAAACGCCATAATGAATTCATTTTGCTCTTTGCTCTACCATACATCCTGCTGAGACTGTTGACTCGCTGTGTTTTTGGGGAAACAAGAAAACTTTATTACTTTCTAGGATTGTGTGATGATTGTTGTGTTTTGTGATTGTGAACTAATATAACAACATCACAAGCAATTCAATACGGAGACGGTTGAGGTTGAGAGAGAGAGAGAGGGAGAAGTGAGAGGAATCATGACTTGGACATTTTCAAGAAAACAATTCAATTACTTTTAGTTTCCTCGAACAAAAAGTTGTTTCCCAATTCGGAACAATGGTGGAACAACAACTGTTACGTATATTATTATTCATTTGTAGATTGTTTCTTGGTCGAGAGTCAGAGAGAATAAAAGTGGAGTACGAACAAAACGCGAAAAACAATTTATTTGAGAAGAACAACCAAAAAATAATGATGCTGTGGGATATGCTCTCATAATGATAAGGACGATGAATAAGCAACAAGCAAGATCAAACTGCTCAAATCATACAAGAATTTTCCTCTTGTTCCATTTTAGAAAACAATTCAATTAAAAGTAGAATAAAAAGCAAAGAATAATTCACGTTTCCCCACAACAACGGTGCACCTTACCAAGTCACTCCTTTTTCTCCGCCGGAGATGATGAAGATGAAGAGGGCACAAAGTGGATGGGAAGGGGAGAGACGTAATGTGCCAAAGTGAAAGGCATCAGCCAGAGACCACAAGAAGAAGCCAAAGTGCTCCAAGATAAAGAGGAAACCCGTCTCAAAATAACAAATGTAAAAGCCAGCTCAAGTACTTTCGGATGAATTAACTCGTCATCTTCATCATCCTCTAAAACTTATGCTGTATTTCTTAAGAAAACCAGTTATCGTAATCCTTACAAGCTTTTGTCAAATGATGGCTTGATGTTCTACACAACATTCTTTCCAAAAAAGAAGCCACAAAAAGCTTTTGTTTGGAGCTAGAGTGATGTTCTACATCATGATGAAGCAAGAACTGAAGTGCAGTGGCGGAACCAAGCCTTTTCTCAAAATATAGCAGAAATCGTTGAGAATGCTTACCTGCAGGTATGGCAGGTAGTATCGAGGAAATAGAATGAAATTCTCTCAAATGATGAAGTTTACAGTAAAACTCAAAGGATAGAGCAGACGATTCAGACTTTGTGCTAAAAACAAAAAAGTCGTCGAGTTTCAAGAAGTTCTTTGGTTAATTAAATTTTCAATTCCCTTTGACAAGCTTGATGCTTACCTAATTATTGTCAAAGTAGACATTAGGATCCTTTCAACGTTGGGCAGAAAATGCCACCTAAAACATTCATGTTTTTGCTTCATTTTGTTACCTTAAGTTTTTGTGCACCTACATATTTCAAATCAGGAGGCAATGCATTTCAATCGGAATGTGTAAGTTTTCTTCACGGTCCTCCTGTCAAAAGTTCATG
>JAHZMY010001000.1:0-10870 GCA_027743915.1 Seira sanloemensis
ACCAGTGCACCGGTGGTGTGTGGTGCGGTGTACGTTTTTTTCGTACACCGGTGGCAGCACCTGGTGTTTTGCATATCTCTGCCATATCCCAAAATGGTAATGGTGGTGATGAACATGGTGGCCCAGTAAATGATTGAGAGGTAGATAGGCATGACGACCTGCAGTGCTTCATTTACGGAGGCGAACGCGATATAGAAAATGTTGTAGATATGAAGGCCACCCTCGTCAACGCTCCCCGTGGCGAGCTTCTCCATGCACTTACAAAGTACCTGCAGCGGCATGAGCCCGCACACGGTGACAAACCGGTACATATTTAAGGCTTCAAAGATGCACCAGCTGCCAATCACTACTCGAACGACATTTATGATCCCTCTTGTCCAAGTGCAGAGGTACCAGGATTGGGGCAAAATGAGACGGAAGAAGTGGCAAGGAGCATCCACCTCGAAGAGAAAGGTGAATGGGGGCACCGCGCAGTAGAGGAATATGTAACCCCCAATCATCACATTTATGAGAAAACCGAACCTGTCCAAACACCAGTTAGTTTGCAGGTCCTTTAATATTTTGATGAGACTCTTTGGACGTGAGACATTTCGAATTTTGTGGGACTTTGTAACTGGGGCAAAGGCGAAGGTGATGTTGACGGTGTTGACCCAGTTTTCGGCGTTCTTCCAGAAGTAAAAAGCTGTGGTACATGACGCCACGCAAAAAAGTATTTGGGCGAAGAGGATGAGAATCTGTAGAATGTTTAAGGGCCCGTACAGGCCGACATGGAAGGCGATGAGAACCACCAAGCTATTGACTATCGCTACCCATGGAAGCAGGATGAAGTTGATGAAATGCCATGCAAGTAGTTTTCGGTTTCCTTGGACAAGGATAAATTTTGCGGCAGGGTTGTCCCACCGAAATGGCTGGGGGTAGGGGAAAAAGGTACTTTGGATCTGGGAGTTGACGGTGAGGGCGGTTCGCATTAGCGGGGTGTTGACGACTTTGAATGAGCACTCCATTGTTAGGACTGGGCTTGAAATAGGCGCTTGGGAATCGAAAAAATGTTCGAATGATATCAAGAAAGAAAGTATTTAATAGTCAAATTCTCAAAAAAACTGCGTAAATACTATTTTTCAAAATAATTAATGTGCAATTTGGATAATTTCAAAATTAAAGCTGTTAAAATTGAGAGCTTTATTTTCTCTAGATGCATTCATATTTGTATTAAATGCAAGTTCAAGTAGACAATATTCACATTTTTGTCTATTTAAAATAGGTAACTAAATGAAGAGTATTAGTGTGAATTTGGTAAAAATTATTTTAAATTGGGCGAGTTTCAGCAAAATTACAGAATTATCCAAAACTTTCAGATGACGAAATGTGGGAAATGGAGTCGATTAACCCCTTTTCACTATTTATAATTTTATACTTTGTCAGCTTTGTTCATAGATGCTTTATATGAATGCTTAAATGTTGGTATTTTTCGCCAGTTTTTTTTGCGAAAACACCCATTAACGAAAAGTTTTTATAAATCCAATTTAAGTAATAAATTACCAAAGGACTTCAGGAGTGAATGTTTTTTACATACGGTCGGAATTTGTCTCCGGAAAAGTTCCAAATGGTTGACTAAACCAACTTGGGAATGATTGCTTGCTTGCTTTTGGTGTATAATTGTTGGCATTTTTCTTTAAAAATACGTTTTGATTTTTATGCAAGAAAATTAAAAAGGATTTTTGCATCGCCCTTTACTGGTTCGTTATTTTGCATTTTGGAGGCAGTTTAGGAGTAACTTTGTCAAAAATTATGTATAAAATATGTACACAGTTAAGTCCATATTTATTTTACTTCATATATTCGCGATTTTACGTTCATGAAGTCTTGACCAAAATGGAGTAATAAACTTCAGAGGAGTGATCACAATTAAATCCTCAAATATCTTGGTGCTAATAATCTGTCAATAACGACGTATGTAATTGAATTGTATCAGCAATCTTTCGTTGAACTTTCGCCATAAAATTCTATGGATACCTACGTAAATTAAAGTCGTCATTATGTACATTTTTATTTGATGGCTTATATGTCCATGAATCGTACAAAAATGAGTTTCATTTCTTGATATGGCTAATTTGCATTTTGCATAAGCCTTTGCATAAAATCTGAATCGTTTTCCAAATTCTAAAGCACGAGCAATGTAGTCTCTCAGTGACAGTTAATGTAATTACGAGTTACAAACAATATTTATTTGTATGAAAGAAAGGGATAAGGAAAAATCGTCCAAAAGGATTGACGTTTTCGTTCACTTGCGACCAACAGACGTGTGTGCTCTTCTCTTCGTTTTTGTTGTTTTCTCTAGCCGCGGGTCTTTGTCGTCCTCGTCTTGTTTTCTTCGCTTTTAGTAAAACCTTGAGGTTGTAGTTTTCCTTACAGAACGACAATGAGATCATTTTGAAAAATAAACAAGACAGTTTGAAATACCGCAATCACCATCACCATCTAACTTTAAGTCGTGATTTTACGTGCTTAAAAACAACAGGCTACCTAGTACCTACTAATTGACATATTAAGTTGTTCTTCTCGCTGGGGCCGAGTTGTTACGATGTATGGAATGGAGACGGTAAGAAATTAAATTCGTTACAAGTTATTTTATTGATTGCTTAGTAAATTGGTATTCAGTTGTGTTTGTTAGTCGCTGTAGGTTTAATTTGAATGTTATGTTATGTTAAGATATACGAAATGACTTGGGGTTGTTTAGATGTTCAATTAAAAGGAACAGTCTACTTTTTGGTGAATGGGCTGAAATTGTATTGGTTAAATTTAATTATGTTGTAGGAACATCACACCGCAGCTGAAGCAGTCGCTGCGGAGGAAGCGGCGAGATACATCAAAGTGAAAGTTGTCTCCCAAGAGTGCAACGAGATTGTCTATAGACTCAAGAAGAGCGCGCCTCTGGGAAAACTGATGAAGTCCTATTCTGCTCGGAGCGTACGCTAATAGTTTTTATTAAATGACCGATAGATATATAGCCATAATTTATGTTCATGATGCGATGCTAATTCTTCCGTTCCATTTCCTACAGAGTGTTGATAAATCGGAACTCAGATTTCTCTTTGACGGTCATCGGCTGACGGATGATGCCACTCCGAACTCGGTAAGTGAACATGCGTCTTCAATTTGAATCATAATTACTATTAATTAGTTATTACTATGCAAATTATGATATCTAATTTATTTCCCAGCTGGATATGATGGACGATGATGTTATAGAGGTATATCAGGAGCAGACGGGCGGAAGCTGTTAAGCCGTAGTTCCCAAGTCGCAAGAATCAATTGCGTCATATTACTGTGGCTTTTAAAGAAATGTAATTAATTAATTCTAGTGGGGTGATAGTCCTTTTTTGAACTTGTGGAACTGAATTATTGTTACAGATGTACTTTCTTTTATTGTTGAGTTTTGTGTGAGTGTGACTGGTCTTTAGTAATTATCATGGATTGTTAATATGGGGAAAAGTTTTGAGAATTTTGATGTTAGTTGCTGAAGAAATTATAGTTAGAAGGAGAAAATAAAATGATTGTTTCAAAATGAATTATTGTTTGCTCCCTGGCATACCTGCTGAAATTGTAAAATTATATTTTCCTGCAGACTTTTAACTTACAAACTATTACAGAGGTCTAAATATAATATGGACGCCTTTGGCTTTTATTATAAAAATAATGTTTCTGTTTACCTGCCAAATCAACACATCAATAGTTTCTAGGTATAATTAAATTAACCATGATTTTTTTAACAATATAGGGATGTTGTCACATTCGGTTCCGTAATACCATTTAAGTGTCAAGTTGCACCTTTCTCCAATCTTGTCATTACTGTACTTAAGTTTTGAAGCCTTTCAATTTCAATATCACTTTATTGACAACCTCTTTAATACGTTTTAGGGAACATACAGTACCATATTAGTAACATTGAACGATGAAACCAAAATGACTAAAAACTTCTATGAAGTATTAAATGTTTTCTCATCTTTCGTGCATTTCCTGACTACATACTTAAATTCATTAACCATGGGAACACCAGGCGCATTGTCAAAGTCGCTTTTTCCTCTGCTCGCAAGTCTCGCCTCCAAATGTACCCTTCATTTCCCTCTCAACTCTTCGGCTGAATTTCCAAGCCTTCACCTGACAATGTTTGACCTCTGCTCGGATCCCAGCCCAATCTCAAAGTTTTGCTCACTTCTCATCTCCTCGTCATCATCTCACAACCTGTCCTTTCCGTCCGACAATCGCAGTTTAAGGGACCGCATCAAGAATCAAGTGTTGACTGATTCAGAACTAATTGAAGATCTTCGAAAGCCCACCTGGTCATTTCCATTCATTGATCATTTATTCCCAATCTACTTCCTGGTGTTCAGCTCGGTTCGGTATCGCGACCTTTGCCTGGTACAATTAAGCCGATTCGAATACACATACACCGATTCTCGTCCACATCTATTTGACCTTGGCGGATACCCGAGTTCAGTCTCCGGTGGGGCTGATTTCATCCTGGTTTCCATGAACTCCTCAAAGTTCCAGCTCAATCAGAATCACAGCGTGCCACTTCCGCCTCTCATCAAGTCCAAAGTCATTTTCATTGACAGCGACTCAGTCTCCTCGTCGAATTTGATTTACACTCCGTGCTTGTCATGCTCAACTTTCGGTGTGGACCTGATCAAGTTTGGAAGGCACCTCATGCCCTCCCAAATCAAACTGATTCCCGTCACCCAGAAAAACTTGAGCTTGGACTCGCTCCAGGCATTTTGGCTTCAGCTTCATTCCACCCTCCACAGCTCAAATGGGGGAGAGAGCATCTACAACTTAAATGAAATTGTGAATAAAGATGGCTCCAACTTGTCCCGATCAATTCCCTATTGGACGAAGAAATGGCAGCTGGACACGCCCATGATGAGCCTCGTCGCGAACAAGATGAACTGCACGAGCCTCAAATGTTCCAGCTTTTTTGAAGCTTTGAATATGGGCCACTCCCTCCCCTCGGATAATTTCCAGTACAGCAAACTATTTCCGAGGTCGCTGAGAACTCGGTTCGCCCACGTCGCTTACCCTTTTCTCGTCTCCAACTCTGCGTATAGGTATACCCTCCTTGTCGAAAACCAACGGATTTCTCCCCTTTCGAGCTTATCATCGGTGGTGGTGGCCTTGAGTTGGTTGGAGTGGATCGCCCTTATCTTTACAATTCTACTGCTTCACGGAACGCTGAGGCTGACTGGCGTTGAGAGTACGGGCTTTTGGATTGTGTCCGCTTTCCTGGAACAGGGCGACGACAGGGGTAAAAGCAAGAACGTCAGAAACTTTGTGCTTATCATGTCATGGCTCGTTGCCGGATTTCTGTTGAGGATAATCTACGCCTCCAACATGTTTTCTACCATTGGTCGAAAATCCTACTCGATGCCGGCATCTGCGGATGAGTTATTCCAGAATGGGTCACTCATCAGCATATTCAAGTTTGGGATATATCTCTGGTATCTCGTATTGCCCCAGAGCCAGTTACGAGGCGAGCTGGACAAATTAACTGCAAAGGGATTTGAGTTTGACCTGGACCGGAAGTTGGTGACTTCTTACACCCTCCCCGAGACCAAATTCTTTTGTGGATTTCCCCTCGACGAAGAGCGCAACTACTTTTTACAAAACTTTCTCACGAATTTATCCTCTGGCCAAGGGACGGTTTGCCAGGGTGCCATGGAACTGCCTCCGGATGACCCAGAGGCTTACCTCAGAGTTGAGCCGGAGTTCTGGAAGGAGTTTGCTCTCATTTACGACCATGATGGGAAAGACGACATGGCGTGGTTCAAGTTTCTCTTGGGCAAATTTGGAAAGAGGAAGGCAGTCGAGAGCTATGAGCAGCCGTTGAGAACCGCAGAGTATGAGTTCAGGATAAGCCGAACAAAGCATTTTCTTGAAGGGAGGGTTCTCCGGGGACTCGCCGCGTTGACGGAAAGTGGCATTCAGGAGGAGCTGAGAAATGCGGGACGGAAGCTGCTGAGTTGTGACAATCTCAAAAGATTTGTGGTTGAGATGAGTGGAGGGAATTCGAGTTTGCCGGGGGTGGGTTGGAACTACTACGCATTTTTAATGGGGTCGTGGAAGCTCCAGGAATTTGATGGGGAGGAGGGGCAGCATTTGGAAATGAAGGGGTTGGTTTTCCTCTGGCTGTTGCATGGCATTTTGATTTCAGTCGCTGGATTCGTCTTGCTCGTAGAGAGGAACTTTTGGAAGCAATAATGGATTTGCATGCATGATACCAAAGTTAGCCATAAAATAGCAACACATATTTTCTTAGATTGTTTTTAATTTATTTCATACATCGTTTTAACTCCGCTTACCTATCCAGCAAAAGGGATTTTTTGTAAAGACGGTTCCAATTATTCATGAATTACAAGTGAGTTTTTCCAGACAAGTCGTTTTGTTCTGAAAATGGCTCCTTCGGGAGAATCAAAAATGTGAAGATGAAAAAATGAAGAAAACAAATCTTTTTCATCACTGATTTAGATACTGATATATTGCTATGGAACAAACGGGGCAATTGGAGACAGATAAAAGTCTCTTTCAGAGTTTAGTGCGGTTATTACATGCAGTGATTCAAATGGAGAAATTAAATGGAGCAGCAAGCTTATCAAAAGTATTTTGAAAAATTTACATGTGAATGTAGCACGAAGACTCATTTTTTAAGATATGCTTGAAACTTTTTGTATCATTGTAATATGTAGGTGGGAGAACACGAGAACACCATTGTTATGAATATGTCTGAAATTATTATTGAATTTAATATGATCTAAAATATAATCCAATATATATTCCAGTAACATTAATGTGACAAATGGGAAGCCACTCATGAAATTGAAACCATTATTTACCTGAAGTCAATTTAATCATTTCACTTCTAGGTAAAAAGTCTCAAAGAAAATTACACACTTCTAGCAGCAATTTCAGTCAAGATGGGCGAGACAAATTGAAATGGGCACTTTTTGAGAAACCTATACTTCTTAAGAGTCACTCCTTGTACTGAAGTCTTACAATAAAATACGTCAGCAAAATGCTCGCCAACTGCATGAAACCAAACACAGCAAAAATTAAATATTCTGACAGTTGCCATAAGAAATGACCATTAAATAAATTAAAATAAATATTTCATACCGTTCCAACAAGAGAGAAATTGATAACAGCGATTCCACGTACGGCAATGCCCACAGAGTCTCTTGAAATGGAATCAAGAAGCAAATTTGTCTCTCTGCAACCAATCGTCAAACACTTTCCATTCTCATACAGCCATTCCCTCATTATCTGAGCCTGTACTCATTAAACAAAAAACATCCCCATCGTCATTGGAAAAGAATGAAAATCCGCATATATTCTAAAAAAAGCCTAACCTTTCTGCAGATGCATGATGCCAAGCACAAGATGGAAATGAAGACGATGTAAAAGGCAAAGACAATTATTCCATGGAACACATCCCCCATGAAAAGCACGTCATTGAAGTTGATGGCGTACGTGAAGATCCCCTCGCCAAGGAATGGTATTAGAATGAGCCCAAACGTCTCATTCACCATGCTGGCCAACTGCTTCAGCGCGTTGTACATGTCAATCACCAAATCAACCTCTGCCCTCTGGATCTGCATCGCTTCATGAACAATCTTACTTTGCCCCTTGACATTATTGACACTATTGACACCGTCATTGTCATTTGTCCCATCGGCGTTACGCTTCCTTCTTGACATGGCTGACTCGAGGAAGTGATAGAAATCATTGGTGGGAACCCACAGGGTGACAACGCCCATCAACAGCGACATGTCGGAGAACATGCCCATGACGTACTTGCAGATCAGCGCGTAGATTGTCAGAGCAGCGAGGCATATTTCCTTGACGGAGTAGTCTGCAATAAAGCCTTGATAGGGGTGCAGGAAGAAGGTGTAGCGGGACTCGGAGACCAGGGCGTGATACCAGTCCAGGAATGGTCCAAACTGTGTCTTGGCCCGGCTCGGAGTCTGGCTCAGGGGGTAGGTTGAAGGGATATGGAGACGTATCAAGGCCAGGGCAAAATAGAAGGAGTAGATTGACATGAGGTAGTAACCTGTCCGAATCTGAATAAATTGATAATGTTTTAGTTAGCTAAATACAAAAGAACTGACTCAAGGAGGTTCTTTATCATTTTAGTTTGTCGGTTCAAGCGTTAACTCAAAAACAGGTTTGAATTTTAAATTCGGCCTTTTGCAATGGTTTTGTTATCTTACGATTAGTAAGAACTAAAAGTTATCGGTGAAGGCATTCGTGCTAATCAATGAAGGTCGATCAAGAGGTCAAAAGACAATATACCTAGGAATGTCATGTGGGAGTGTCAAATTGACTAGAATGACGACTGGAATGCTGTCGTAATTTGAAATAATGTGTTATATTTTTAACCGAAAATGGCCGTAAAAATGAAAAACGTTGATGAGCCAACTTTGGATTTTAGCGAAAATGACCATAGGTAATTAGAAAAAGATTCACTAAGGTTGATTTGTGCTTGAATTTTTATGACATTCATAAAGTTGTAGAATAAGTCGGACTTTCACTAGACTCCGATTTTATGGTTTATAATAATAACTATAATAATTAGCATCAGTTTAAATAAATACGTTTCTTTTTCTCCCTCCATTCTGAAGGGTTGGGAAGGTGCGCGAAGCAAAGTTGACAATGTTGACCAGCATTTCCTGTCTCGCCCAAACGATGTACACCACGCCGGACTTATAAAGGATGCTGAAGATGTTCTCAAAGATGCTGAAGTAGGTGACTGGCGTCCGTTTTCTCATCATCTCGGTGGCGCGTCGGAAGCTCATGCAGTACAGAAAGAGAGCGAGAAAGTGAGACACTGCGCATATTACCTGAAAAAGAAGCAATTCTTTCGTATTTTTTAAAATCTTGTCTTATGTTCTTATCTAGATAAGGTCTTATCTGCATACCTGCTGAACGAGGCAAGTTTTACAAGAATATCTTCCATCTTTCTCCTTCACTAGCCGAAATGGAACGAAGGGAATGAAGTAGGAGAAAGTTATGTACTTGTGCATGTACGTCCCGGCCATGACTTTCCACATGGTTGAGCCAATAAGGAGTGACTATTTTTTTCTAAGAGTACTCCGTGTCCTAACACTTACTTTTGAATTAATTTGTGATATTTACCCATGTACATGGTTAGCACGAACTAATCAGTTTGATTGGCTACACCACGCATTTTTTTTGTAAAAGTGTACAAATGGCAACTTATCAAACATTTCTTGTCACTCCTAAAGAAACGGTTAGTTTAAAGTCATTAATAAAATGATAAATTAATGGAATCTGCTTGCCTAATTTTAAATGGATATGTTTTCTCTGGTAATCCAATTAAATTTGAAAACACAAGTTATAACCACCATGGGTATAAACAAATTTGCGACGAAATTATAATTTACTGTATTGGGTATAAATCAATAGAACTGCAGATAGAGAGAATGAATAAATTGATGACTGTAATGGGAGTAATTGTCAATAATCAAATAACCAGCGACTTGGTTTCAAATAAGTTCCTGAAGAAAATTATAGTATTACAAGTTTGTACAAATATGTTACATTTTCATTTTTTAGCCTAAAATATTGTTGGCAAGGATAAGTTTTAGGCTAATTGCCAATTTAACTTACAAGTCAATTATCTTTGTTTGTGTATTGTTTTATATTCCGGGATGAATTCATATTGTGCTATAAAATTTTAAGATAGGCATTTGTTTTTCTGATATTGCCCCAAACTTAGTCCTATTGGCGTTGTTGGCTTCAGCATTCGCTGTAAATGGATTTGTTGAAAATATGTAGTTAGATTCAATAACAAAATATATATATGAACAATACTTTAAAATTTCTTTTTTCTAAAATATTACAAAGAATCATGGTATTTGGGAAAGGCAGCAAAAGTTATCAATTTCCCCTTCTAATCGCATCCCTCCAAGTTTTTCACAAGACGGTGGGAGCCCTCCCAGGAATGTATTGCGACATCCGAGTTTCAAAGCAGTTGCTCGCCCCTCAACTTCACCAAGTTCCTTCTTCGAAAAGCACGATGTTTCTAAGCAGTTTAATAATTTATGGAGCATTTAGCTTACTCGCATTCGTGTTGCTATGGAGACGCGCCCACCAAATTAACAAATACGATGTAGATTTGGTCCATGTGGCTACCCTTATCATGCTCCTTATCGACATGGTCTTTGTGCCCTGCTGTAAAGTCATGGAAGACGAGCATTTTGTACAGTCCTTCAATATCCTTTTTGATCAAAAAATAGGTAAGCTCAACTATTTTGCATAATCATAATTAAATTATTTAAATGCTAATCCAAACTCCCATCAAACACTTGGAGTATCCAGAATGAGGGTGGACCCTTCGTATTTTTCAGTAGATTAATTCTACCCTAGATTATTCGCCATCACAAGTCGTCTTACAAGAACACAAAATTAAAACATCTCATGGCGCCCAATTTCCCATAATTGGACCTTTTTGGAAGTAATTAATTTCTTTGTACCACGAATTATTCGCATATACATATTTCAACTAAAGGGGCAGTTTGACACGTCCAACATAGGGTAAATATTTAGCTTCGCCGATTATAAAGAATTTTGAAACAATAAAAACCTGATTTGTAAGAAAATTTCGAAATTTTTTAGACTCACCCTATTGTTGGACGTATCAAATTTTGTTCAAACATGTACAAATCATGGTACTCGTAAATTAATTACTTTCAAAATAAGTCAAATACCGGAAATGGGGCGATGTGAGATGTTTTAATTTTGTGTTCTCTAAGACAACATACATATGATGGGGAGCAATCTGGGTCAGAAACAATCT